>JAKOGI010000352.1:287500-312500 GCA_029747015.1 Carnegiea gigantea | reverse complement strand
GAAAAATCTTTCTTGTAAATCTTGGAGGAGCTGCTCAAAATCCAAAAGATAAAAACGTGAAAAATTGTTTTTTCGCAGCTTATTCTGGAAACACCCTGAGCGTCCTGTTTCCAGAATTGTTTCGAAGGGTGATCCGAAATATTTTCCAAAAAAGTAAAACCATTTCAAGTAAGTGGTAAGTTAAGACTTTCTGATTGACATATTAACAAGAGTCTAAAAATATAAAACCAAATTAAATCAAGACATCTTGTTGTAACCACTAGTCATCTTGTAGAAAGACGAATTTGCTGCAAACACTTCACAGAATCTGTTCCTCACGGCTGCACTTATATCATGTGCTTCAAACACTTCGCATAACCTGTTCTTCATGGCTGTTCTTGTATCGCTGACTTAAGTACCTGTTCTTGATAATTAATTAGTCAAGCAGTTTTAAGACTTGAGAACAGCAGTAAGAATCTGTTTAGAAAGCCTGTTTGGCACAACAACAACACTTGGATTTGTTATCATCAAAACCTTATACATTCTAACAAATTCCCCCTTTTTGATGATGACAAACCAAGTGACCATATTGACTTTTAAGGACAATTGAAGTGATTTGTGCCAATTTTTCACATTCACATGAAGCAGTGAGTATCGAAAAAAAATGTAAGAAAATTAACACGTCCATGGCAAAACTAAAACAATATTTGGTCATCCTATCTTCCCCCTTTTGGCATCATTAAAAAGTAGGAGCGAACAGTCAAACAGAGGGTGCTTGCTATCACCACCACTTGGGTAATGGAGGAAAGTCAACAGGCGATACACTCAAGTGTGTTGGTACGGTAATGAGATTGGCCATCCTAGTCACACACAAGTAATTCACAGCAAAAAGCAAGCAAGGCAAAGCCAATCAAAAACCAAGATAACCTGTCATTCACCAAAAGAGTGCAACATAGTACAAACTGGCAAGAGAGGATAACCAAGAGAAGTGAGAACAGCCTTGGAGAACAACCGATGGAAACAGCTTATGGGGGGTGATCAGGGAGCAGGAGAAAATTTTGCTGAAAGGGAAGAGAGAAGGGCGAGGAGATCTTCATGGCGCTTAGCATTTAGAGCTTTTTCCTCGTCCAGGGCAGCCTTCACAGCAGTAAGCTCAGCACTGAGTCGAGAGTTTTCCTGTAGAGCAGCCTCAAGTTTGATTGAGGAACTGCCAGGAACAGGAGGACGGGGTGTTTTTGTCCCCTGTTCTGATGCAGACCCCTCAACCAAAGTGTATCCATACCCCATAAGGGTGTTACTCCCAATCTCATCAATGAACTGAGCTCCCACCTTCTTCTGCAACGTCACCCCAAAATGCTCAAAGACACTAGTCAGGAAGAAACCATACCCCAGGTCATGTTCCCTGGAGGTGTTTGCAATTCTTGCAATATGTCGAACCATGATGGCAGGAAGGTTGATTTGCTCTTCCTTGTCCATCAAGTCCATAAGACACTGATCCATGGCATCGGCAAGATTGCGACCTTGGCCCCGAGGAATGACATTCTTGATAATAAACCAAAATATCAATTGATGGAGCGATGTCATGTCCCCTTTCTTCACAGACTTGGGTGTTTGCAGGCTTGGTTGCTGGCTAAATTTCTGGGAGAGCTCCAGTAGCCTGACTGTCCCTAGAATAGTCTTGTCTTCTCTCACATATATATCAAAGCTCGTGGAGGGAATCCCTAGAATTTCCCCCAATATCTTCGCATCAAAGTGAAGCTGTTGCCCATTAACAATACTTGTCACCACTCCTTCGGTGACAGTGCAGTTGGCATAGAACTCTGCCAACTCATGTACAGAACACCCCAGCTGGGTGTTTGTAAACAGCTCATACCACCCCTGTGCACGCAGCTTGTGCAGAAACACGCCCAGACCCTATTCCTTAAAATATTTTACCTTGATAATTTTGCCCCTAACGACCCGTCTCTGAAGCAATTGGGTCAGTTTGGCTGAAATGGCAGATGGGGTAGACTTCTTGGCTCTCTTAGGTTGGGGCTCATTAGGAGGGTCTTGTGTGGAGGCGTGTTTGAGGGAGGCTTTTCTCTTGGGAGTTTTAAGCTGTGATGGTTTGGAGGGTAAAGTGGAGGTTGAATTTGGTGCAGGCAGAGGCTTATCCTCTGAGGACTCTGAGAACACGGGAGTGCCTTGTTTGAAGGAGGTGTTCTCAGTGTCGCTATCTGATGAAGGCTCAGAGGAGGAATCAATTTCCTCAACAACAGGGAATGACTGTTTGGCAGGACGAGGCGTGGATTGGAAAGCAATTCGGGCTGATTTTCGAGTTGGTCTGTTTGTGGGTTTGGCCGAAGAGGGGATTTATGGTTTTGGTTTGACAGGGGTTTCACTTTTTGAGGGTTATTCAGTCTGGCCGCTTTTAGGCCTTGATGGTGGTCGTGTTCTTGGCATTCTAGTATGCCTAGCCACAATTTTGTACCTTTTGCGTTTCTCACCAGTTTGTGTTACCGGTGTGGCTTGTGCAGGGTTGACAGGAGACTCCTCCATTTGACCACTACTTCCCCCTTCGTCTTTTGACAAATCCTCCCCTAGGTCATCCCTAAAAACCTCAGGCCCTGTTTATGCCCCTGTTTCCTGCTCTGTAAACAGCCCAAACGAATTGATGTCATCTAGGCTATGTTCGAATAGAAAGAGTTCATCTAAAGCCCCAATTTCTTGGTCAGATGCCCCAACAGCTTCTTGGGGTTCTCCAGACTGTTGACATGCGCCCGGTTCACCAAACAAAATTAAATCCCACCCAAATTTGTAAGGAATGTCTTCCAATTTTAGACCTACTGTTCTAAGGTCTATACTCTTCAAAAACCCAAAAGGTTTGTAGATAATTGGGCGAGAAGGTTCAGTAGATTTACCTTCCATTAACGCTACCAGAAGCTGTGTAGGCGCAAACAGGGCTGTGGCTGTTTGCAAGGCTGTGCTTGGTGACTGGTTGCCCTGGGTCAAGGTCGAGGAACTCTCGGTGCTGATGGGGGATACCATTTTTTCAGAGGAAGGAGAGAGATTAGGGTTTCTCGAGCAGATTTTCAGAGCAAGAGGAATTTCGGTTGAGGTGAGAGAGTGAAGCAAGTTTGAAGAGAGATTTAAAGAGAAAGAAGCGTGCAAGATCTTTTAAAGATTTTGTCCGTTTTGCAATGGGCTTTAGCATTAAATTAGGCCGCGCACGCCTCGAAAGGTGTTTTAGCAATTCCCAACTAGTTGCACATATTTGACAAACAAGAGGCGTACCTGTTCCTGATGCTTGTTCTTGAGGTTACTTGCTAGGTAACATGGGACGATAAGGGCAATCTCATTAGACCTCAACGAGTGTCAGCAGGTTGCATACCTCACATATGCTAAACATAGCACAGAAGTTGATTGCAAACAAAAATTTAATATGTTGTACCCATAGCATTTTAAATTTTGCCAATAGGGAGAGAGAACAGGATGGTCAGGTTGTTTTAATTAAACCTAGTTCGAGTCTATTCCTTTCAAATTATTCTCTACTCAATGCCTTTGTGAATATATCAGCAATTTGATTTTCAGTGGCACAAAAATTCATTGAGATCACTCCTTTTTCAACATTGTCTCTTAAAAAATGATGACGAATGTCAATATGTTTTGTTCTTTTGTGTTGACATGGATTTTTGGCAATGTTAATTGCACTTGTATTGTCACAATAAATAGGAATGCATCCTATGTCAACACAAAAATCCTTGAGTTGTTGCCTTATCCATAATAACTGAGCACAACAGGATGCAGCTGCCACGTATTCAGCTTCTGCTGTGGACAAGGCAACAGAGAGTTGTTTCTTGGTTGCCCAAGATACCAAACAAGGTCCAAGAAAGTGAGCCATACCTGAGGTGCTTTTTCTATCAACCAAGAACCCTGCATAATCAGCATCAGCATACCCAACAAGATCAAAGTTGCAACCTCTAGGATACCATAAGGCTAGATCAGGTGTATGTTTTAAGTATCTTAAAATCCTTTTTACAGCCTTAAGATGAGTTTCTTTAGGGTTAGACTGAAAACGTGCACATAAACCAACACTGAAAACAATGTCAGGTCTACTAGCCGTTAGGTATAGGAGTGACCCTATCACGCCCCTATAGGATTTCTCCTCAACTGAGGGACTACCATCATCCATTACCAACCTGGTTGAGGGAGAGATGGGAGTATCAATAGGCTTGGCCGACTCCATCCTAAAATGCTTAAGTAACTCTTTGATATACTTTTGTTGATGGATCATGGTGCCATTTGAAGTTTGCTTAATTTGCAAGCCTAGAAAGAAATTAAGCTCACCCATCATGCTTATTTCAAACTCACTCCTCATCATTTTTGAAAATTCATTGCACAAATCATGATGAGTTGCACCAAATATGATGTCATCGATATATACTTGGACAATCAACAAATGTTCCCCCTTAGATTTTAGAAACAAGGTATTGTCTACCTTGCCTCTTGTAAAATCATTTTCCAATAAAAAACTTGACAACCGCTCATACCAAGCTCTAGGGGCTTGTTTCAAACCATAAAGTGCTTTGTCAAGTTTGAAAACATGGTTAGGAAATTCATCACTTTCAAAACCGGGGGGTTGTTTGACATACACTTCTTCTTTGAGGTACCCATTTAAAAATGCACTTTTGACATCCATTTGATACAACTTGATCTCCATATGGGCTGCAAATGCTATCAAGATTCGAATGGCCTCCATCCTTGCAACATGTGCAAAGGTTTCTTCATAATCAATTCCCTCTTCTTGGTTGTACCCTTGAACCACCAGTCGGGCCTTATTTCTAGTGACTGTTCCGCACTCATCCAGCTTGTTACAGAACACCCACTTGGTTCCAATGATTGTTCTATCCTCTGGCCGTGGCACAAGGTGCCATACCTTGTTCCTTTCGAACTGATGGAGTTCTTCTTGCATGGCTGTGACCCAATCTGAATCTGCAAGGGCTTCATTAATATTCTTAGGCTCAATTTTTGAGAGAAAAGCATAGAAAGCACAGAAATTTTTGAGTCTAGATCTAGTTTGAACTCCTGCATTAATATCAGATAAAATTTGATCAAGAGGATGTGAACTTTGGTATTTCCATGATCGTGGTGAGAGTGGGTTCACAGACTCGATCTCCATCTTGCCTGGAATACTCGGTGAAACAGGTTCAGAACCTGTTCTCGAGCCTGCTTGGGAGCTTGTTCCTGTATTTATCCCTGAAGGATTCGGCTGGTGTTGTCCCGAACAGGGTTCCACCCTGTTTCCCCCTATTTGGTTCACACCTTGCTTACCTTCCTGAAGAACAGCCTCAGACCTTGCTCCCTCCGATTGATCCTTACCTTGTTCACCTTGAAGTAGCACGTCTTTTCTAACAAGACCTAGTTCGAAGTCTTCTTCCTGTGCATCATTCTCGCTTAGAGAGTTAGTTTCATCAAAAAGCACATGCATACTTTCCTCAACACACAAGGTTCTCTTATTAAACACTTTGTATGCCTTACTATGCGAGGAGTAACCAAGGAATATTGCTTCATCACTCCTTGGATCAAATTTCCCTAAGGCATCCTTTCCATTATTATGCACAAAACATTTACAACCAAAAACTCTCAAATGCATAATGTTAGGTTTTCGTCCCTTGAAAAGTTCATAAGGAGTTTTGTTAAGAATAGGTCTAATCATGCATCTATTTATAATGTAACATGATGTATTCAAAGCTTCAGCCCAAAAGTTTCTAGGAAGACCACTAGCAATAAGCATTATTCTAGCCATCTCCTCTAGAGTGCGATTTTTGCGTTCTACCACCCCGTTCTGTTGGGGTGTTCTTGGAGCTGAAAAATTATGATCGACACCATGCTCATTATAATAATCAATAAAGCTCGAATTTTCAAATTCTGTACCATGGTCAGACCTTAGGCATACCAAAGAGTGTCCTACCCTCTTTTCAGTCTTTTTAATGAAAGCAAGAAATTTTTTAAAAGTTTCATCTTCAGAAGCCAAAAACAGGGTCCAAGTGAAACGAGAGTAGTCATCCACTATCACAAGCACATACCTCTTACCACCTCTGCTCATGATCCTCATTGGACCACATATATCCATATGTATCAATTTAAGAGGTCGAGTAGTGCTTACACACCTTTTAGATTTAAATGAATTTCTAACTTGTTTGCCTTTGGCACATGCATCACATACCTTGTCATCATTGAATTTGATGGAAGGTAAGCCAACCACTAAGTCTTTGGTTACAAGTTTGTTCAACAGTGAGTAACTTGCATGACCTAGTCTTTTGTGGCAAAGCATAACATCATCATTTAAAGCACTTAAACAAGTCAAATTATTTTGGGGAAGAGTAGAAATACACACTTTATAAACATTTTTGTGTCGCTTCCCCCTCAACACAGCATCTCCTGTGTTCATATTTATAACCAAGCAACGTGTTGGAGAGAACACTACTAGGTTGTCTTTGTCACACAGTTGGGACACACTTAGCAAGTTGTGGTTTAATCCATCCACAAAATAAACATTGTCAATTGAATGGGAGAGTGACTCATCTATCTTACCTATACCGACAATTATCCCGGATTTGCCGTTTCCAAATGCCACACTCCCTCCTTCTGAAGCTGTAAGTGAGAGAAAATTGGATTTTTCACAAGTCATATGCCTCGAACACCCACTGTCAACATACCACAGCTGCTTGTTCCCTAGGTTGTTCCCTGCGCTGTTTACTGGGTTGTTTGCTGGGTGGTTTTCTCTCACTTCAGCCTGCAAAACAGATCATAGGTTAGTTTTGGGAACCCAGATCCACTTGGGTCCCATTCCTTTAGACGTACAAATCTCATCTTTCCTAACCCATATTTGTTTTACATAAGCTGTGTTCCTTTTAATGGCATACTTTCTCGAGGGACAAGTATAACGATAGTGACCCGTTTTACCACACTGATAACATACAATGTTCTCAGATAATCCTACGTATTTTCTATTCACTGGGTAGGTCATCTTAGGCACAAAACCTAGTCCTCTTCTCTTTCGATTATGATGTGTGTTTAACCATTCAAGCACCCTTGAGAACCTGTTCCAGAGCTTGTTTGTGACAAGGTCTAATTCTATTTGTTTTATTTTCTCAAGCAAGTTTTTGTTTTCTTCCAGAAAAGATTCGACCTTTCCTTTTAAGTCAAGAGATTCCTTTTCCAGCTTAGTCAGATTAATGGAACAAGTCTCTTCTTTCATGAGTAGAGTCTCTTTAAGCACATTAATGTTTTCATGCAAGGCAAGTGTCTCTTTATCAACTTCAAGTTTTTCCAATTTGAGAGTTTCATTTTCAAGTTCTAGGTCACGAACATCCCTTTTTAATTCAGCACATATATCCATTATAGAGTACACTAATTCCTCAAGAGTTGATTTATTTAGACCACGTACCTTGTTCTTGAGTTGAGTCAGACTATCTGCTGATCCATCATCTGAATCAGTGTCACTTCTTGCCATAAGTGCCACATCAGCTTCCTCGGCTTCAGACCTTTCCTCATCATCACTTGAATCACCCCAAGCCGCGAGCATAGCTTTTGAGAGTCGTTTCGCTGAGCTGCTTACACCCTGTTTCCTCCCCTATTTTCTAGGGTGTTTGGGTTCTTGTTCCTCCTTGTGTAGTGGGCAGTTTTTCTCAATGTGGTCTAGCTTGCCACACTTGAAGCATCCAGAGAACTGTTCCCGAGAGGTGTTCCTGCCCTTGCCGAAGTCCTTCCGTTTGCTGTTTTCTTTAACTTTCTTGAAGAAGTTCTTAAATTTTTGAGTTATCATGGCAATCTCCTCCTCATCAGAATCAGAATCATCTTCTAAGGCCTTCAGTGCAAGACCTCGATCTCTCTTTGTCTCATCTTTCTGCTGAGAATTTTTTCTAAGTTCATACGTTTGCAGATTTTCAATCAGCTCATCTAGGGTGATCTTGTTCATGTCCTTAGCTTCTTGGATGGCCGTGACTTTCGCTTCCCAAGAATGAGGTAAAATTCTTAGGATTTTCCTCACCAATTCTTCGGTGGTGAAGGATTTTCCCAGGGATTTTAACTCATTCATTATGTGAGTGAAGCGACTGTACATGTCCATCACACTTTCACGATCACCCATCTTAAACAGCTCATATTTTCTCATAAGCAATTCAATCCGGGATTGCTTTACCTGATTGGTCCCTTCGTGAGCTATTTGCAAAGCATCCCAGATCTCCTTGGCCGACTCACATTCAGATATGCGAGTATATTCATCAGGACCCAGGCCGAAATATAGAAGTTTCTTGGCTTTGGCATTCTTCTCCATCATTTTGTAATCTTCAGTATTGAATTCTTTAGGCTCCTTGGGGATTGACTTTCCATCTTCAGTTATTTTCTTAGGGATGAGTGGTCCATTCTTGATGAGCATCCACAACTCATAGTCCTCGGCTTGGATGTAGTTTTCCATCCTATTCTTCCACCAACCATAGTGTTGGCCATTGAAGTATGGTGGTCGAGTTATGGATTGACCTTCAAGCATGCCTTGTGGGGTACTCATCTTCAAGGATCTCTCAAGGTGTTAGCCTTTCAAAGGAGAACCTGCTCTGATACCACTTGTTGATTTAGAGAGTACACAACCACAAGAGGGGGGTGAATTGTGGTATCCGATTTTCGCAAGTTGCTGGCAAATAGTCTTAGACCCTGTTCGCACAGGTTGTTTCTGAGATAAACAGAAGCGGAAATCCAACAAAATTGAATACAGAAATAATGGACACAGGATTTTTACGTGGAAAACATCTCTAGCCCAACTGAGGTGAAAAACCACGACCTACCTCGTGTAGGATTTAAACACTTCACTAAACGGGCTAATCACGTTATAATAGTAACACACCTTGTTACAAATTGCAACCCACGTAACTGTCTTCCCTAAGACAGGTTACCCCACGTCCAAAATCCCCTTGATTTGGACACACACTCAACTTACTTTTGTGAAAGAAGAATATAAAGAAAAACACCCTATTATAATACTTCTTAACTAAGCTAATATAGGGTACAATGAAGTCCTAGTATGCCAACTTTGAAAGCTCAAATAACTCACTTACTAGACACGATTTTCTTTTGAAACTTTTAAGCTCATGAACACTGAATTTTTGCCTTTGAAAACCGATACTTCTAACGTTCTAAGAAGCGACTTTATATAGTGCTTGGAAAAAACAATTCCTCAAATTTTTGGAAACTAAAATCCCTAAAGAATATAGAATTCTTTAGCCACAAGGGATGAGGAAACATGAGCTGGAAACACTTCCTAAACCGTGTGCATAAGGCGGTGATTCTCAGCAACTAGCTCATGTTTTTCTCAACAACCTTATCCACTTGCCAAAACTTGGATATTCTTTTTATTTTAAAAAGATTTTGCAAATCCCCTTAGATTTTAATAACCGTTTTTAGGGTAAGGGATAAGATACTCCATAGAAAAATCTTTCTTGCAAATCTTGGAGAAGCTGCTCAAAATCCAAAAGATAAAAACGTGAAAAATTGTTTTTCGCAGCTTATTCTGGAAACACCCTGAGCGTCCTGTTTTCAGAATTGTTTCGAAGGGTGATCCGAAATATTTTCCAAAAAAGCAAAACCGTTTCAAGTAAGTGATAAGTTAGGACTTTCTGATTGGCATATTAACAAGAGTCCAAAAATATAAAACCAAATTAAATCAAGACATCTTGTTGTAACCACTAGTCATCTTGTAGAAAGACGAATTTGTTGGAAACACTTCATAGGATCTATTCCTCACGGCTGCACTTATATCCTGTGCTTCAAACACTTCACAGAACCTGTTCTTCACGGCTGTTCTTGTATCGCTGACTTGAGTACCTGTTCTTTATAATCCATTAGTCAAGCAGTTTTAAGACTTGAGAATAGCAGTAAGAATCTGTTTAGAAAGCCTGTTTGGCGCAACAACAACACTTCGATTTGTTATCATCAAAACCTTATACATTCTAACATCAACTGAGCGGGTCTCAACAAGGATAAGCTCATAGAATTGTTGTGTTTTCTGAGGGTTATCAGTAGCAAAATGTTTTTTACCAAAGGTTCTTTGTATGAGAGGTTTGATAATGTCAGGAGAGGGAATTGTTTTGTAGCGGGTGAGAAATAAATGTTCAGTATGACGAATAAAATAGGTATTGTCTTGGGTTGATTTGGTGGCTGGTTTGGTGACAACAGTTTTGTACGGTAACGGGGGAAAGTTTGTTAATGGAAGAAATTGATTTTATGTAGGAACTTGAACCTAATAATCCTCAGCTCTTTGGATCCCTTTGCTTTTGTCTTTGCCTTTGTCTTTGCTGGAACTCATTTTGATTCCTGCAGAAGTGATTGTTTGTCACTCTTTCCTTGCAAGAATTCTCGAGTAAGAAAATCAAGAAGAGAGTTGTTTTGACCTTTGATAAATAAGAAAATCAAGAAGAGAGTTGTTTTGACCTTTGATAAACTCATTATCAAAATCAAAAGATGATAAAATTGTCTGCCATCGGGCAAATATTTGTTTGGAAACTAAGTTTTAACATCCTTTTGTAAAATTACTTTTGCTAATTTGCAATCGATTTGAAGTAAGAAACTTTTGTAAAACAAATCATCTTGAAATTTTGAAATACAGAGTACTACTGATAAAATTTCCTTTTGGATAGTAGAGTAATTTTGCTGCGGGCCAAGCCAGAGACTTGAATGAAATCTTACTAATTGCTCATTAGGCTGTGACTCTAACCTTTGTTTTAATATACCACCATATCCTATGTCTGATGCATCTGTTTCTACTATCATAAATGCAGGGGGATTAGGGATATTTAGACATGGCAATGATTTGACTTTTTCTTTGACTTGTCTAACTATCTTGGTATGCTCTTCAGTCCAGGGGACTGGGTTCTTCCTAGGTCTTCCATACAGAGGTGCACATAATTGACGTAAATGTGGAAAGAAATCTGAAACATAATTTAAACAATCCAGAAATCTTTGCAATTGTTTTTTGTCTTTGATTTCATCAAGAAATTTGTCAGCAAATGCTAAATATTGCCTAATTGGTTTAATGGTACCTTGATAAATATCATACCTAAGAAACCTAATTTTTGTTTGAAACAAAGCCATTTTTGAGGCAAAAACTGCTTAACCATTTTTCTCAATAACATGTAAGAATATTTGTAAATGTTGGAAGTGTTGCTCAATTGTGTTAGAAAAAACTAGAACATCATCAATATAAACGATAATGAAGGATGTGTAAAGAGTAAAAATATCGTTCATTATATTTTGAAATTCAGAAGGAGCACTTTTGAGACCAAAAGGCATTACGTTCCATTCATAATGTCCGAAAGGAACTGTAAATGCAGTTTTATATCTATCTTTCTCAGCTATCTGGATCTGCCAGAATCCTAACTTCATGTAAAATTTTGAAAAGAGTTTTGCATTATATAAACAGTTTAATAAATCTCTTTTGTTTGGAATCGGGTATCTAATCCATTGTAAAACTTTGTTTAAAGGCTTGTAATTAATAACAAGCCTTGGAACTCCTCTTTCTTTTTCAGCTGCATTATTAACATAAAAGGCTGCACAACTCCAAGGAGATTTTGAATAGTCTAATTAGCTTTTTATCAACCAAACTTTGAATTTCCATTTTGCAATGTTCAAGAAATTCGAAATTCATTTGTGTTGGCCTAGCTTTTGTAGGAATATGTTTTTCATCAAATCCCTTTTCATAAGGTAATGATATGATATGTTTCTTTCATTCCCAAAATGCATTGGGAAGATCAGAACATATCCTTTTCTTTAGTAATTGTTCGAATTCTGAAATCTTGAGTTGAACAGAGGGGGTTTTTAATTGCTCTTCAATTCGAAGATATGAAATTTCTTCCTGAAGATAACAAATTTGAGTTTTTTTGGCACATAAAACATTTATTTGTTTGAAAATAGTAGAGGATTGTAAACTGAGAACTTCCTTTAGGTGAGCTTCAGAAAGAAAATTAAATGATATGGGTTTTCCCATACTTTTAGTATGAACACTAGTTTCATTAACATAGAACATGTAAATTTGTGTTAGAAATGTTCCTAAAAAAACATCATTTGTAATGTTATCAACAATGAGGAAAACATTTTTGAAACAGTAACAATTATTTTGAATATAACGTTTGTTGAGCTTATACGGAATGCTTAATGGTTCACCATTAGCATTGGCTAAATGTTCTTTTGTTCCTTCGCAATACTTAGTAGGAATGATTCCTCCTTTACTACAGTTTTGGTCTACTCTGCTATCAATAAAAGCTACTGTATTAATTGAGAAGTCATTAACTATAAGTTTCACAATTGAATACCATTTTTAAAATGTGACTTGCGAAATAGTTTGTAAGAACTGATTTTCAGTAATCTCAGTATCAGAAGCTTTTGAAATGTCAAAATCAAGGTTTAGAACAATAGAGGAATTGCCTTTACTTGATTCTAGAATGGCGAGCTTAGCCTCTATCTCTAAATCTTTAGCTTTCAGGCTAACAACTTCGGTTTTGAGGAGACGAACTTGGGCTTTGAGATCGTTAACCTCAGATTGAAGTTGCTTGGTAGTAATTTGTTGGTAAGGATTAAGAATAGGGTATCATTCAAAAATCTGAAAGATAGAGGAGGATGAGGATCCTAATTCAAATTTAGGAGTTCTATCTTCTTCCTCCAGGATAATACCTTTGGGTTTTTCAAGGCACTCTCTTTTTGTGTCTATATCCGAAATTTTTCCTATACGATCAAGTAGAAATTCCTTTTGGGATTTGTTAGTGATAACATTCAGAGATAGAATAGGAGAAGTTTCATATTCAGAGTCTTCACTTGATTCTGAATAGTATTCTTCTTCATCATCTGAAGCATTTTTTGTTAGAAGGGCTAGGAGCTTCTTTTGGAGTTCTGGTTCTCCAGAGAATAACTCATTAATCTTTTGTTCTGATTTGCATTGAAAGGCTTTATGACCTATTTTACCACATTTGTAGCAGACAAGGGTTTTTTTCTTTTTGCTGGGTTGTTTCTTTTTGGGGATGGACTTAGGCTGTTCCTTTTTAATGAAAGGCTTGGGCTGCCTTTGAGGTCTTTTGATTTTAGATTGAGCCCTTGTCTTTTGAATTCTCTTTCTGGCTGTTGAAGGTGCTTCAATTTTGGTAATACCAAAAGTTTCACAGAAAGTACCCATCTCTTTGAGATTGTGCTCTTTCTGATCCATATTTGGACTGAAGTTTAATCTTATTGTAAAGATTTAATCCTTCTATTTTTACAATACCAAAGATTTGCCTAAATGTTAATAATCCAAAGGGGATGTCATTGGTACCAAAATTCTGGCGTAATTTATTGAGGATTCTTTCTCTGAAGAGTTTAGGTAATCCAGTAATAAATCTTTCTTTCTAGAAGTCTTGAGTACCATCTTCTCATTGGACAACGTTTGTTAAGAAGACATCTTTATACCATCTATTATCAGTAAGGGTTGGACAACGAAGGTTAATAAGAATTGTTTTAGAAGCTGCTTGTTCATCTTTTGGGTTTCCTAGAAAATGTAGGGTAATGGTGTGAATGAGGACTTCAGCCGCATCGCTTTTGTCAACTTCAACACCATGTTCATTTGTCTTTTTGTAGGTATGGTTAAGGATTTTTGTCCTAGTATCATTGTCAAGGAAGTTATCCCACCAATATTTTAACTGGCCAGCAAACCCTATTACTAAGGCAGTAGCGGCTTGTGAACCGGTAAATTTTTTAGCTTTATAAGTAGAGACGGCCATTGTCATTTCTTGTAGGGTGTTCAGGAATTCGTGCTCAGACTTACCATCTATATTCCATTGGTAAATAGAGTCTCCATTGAAGTGAGAAGTAGTAAAGCTTCCTCTTTCTTCATATTGGAGATCTGGGGGAGTAGGTCTAGGGTAATAGTTTCTTGTAGTGCCCTGAGTCCAATTTTTGATTTTGTTTATGGCTAGGGGTGAAGAGTCTTCAAAGGCTTCTTCTATGACATTTAAAACCTCTTCACTAGTACTACTTGTGTCATCTTCCCCTTCTGAAGATGAGGTTTCTGAGATTTGATTTTGACATGTTTGGTCGAGGCAAGTCACGGACTTCCCTTTCAGAGAAGTGTCTAACTCTTTGATTTGGTCTGAAATGATCTTTAGGAAATGACTATTGGCAGAAGCCTTTATATAGGACTCTTCGTTTTCTTTTAGGATGCTATCCATCTTAAAGAAAGGCTTAGAAATGGTATCAGTATAGCTAGTGCTGGGGATAGAAGTTTTTCCTACTCTGTTGGTCTCTTCTATCCTTCAAGAAACATAATTTAACTGGTCGGCTATGGTATGAAGGATAGTATTAGTATAATTGGCTTGTTGATGGACCTTTCTGAGATCCTCAAGTTTGACGGTCCCATTTGAGAAGTTTTGGAGTGAAAATTGTTTGTTTTTTGTCTTCAATTTATAAAAGAATTGTTTCCTGTGAATTTGAAGGAAAAGGGTTCAAAAATCTTGTACTTAAATTAGTTGACATAAGTCGAAAGTAAATTCTATAAATAATAACAAAGTTTTTGAAGTCAAGAAATTCATTACCTTGGATATGAATGTCAAACTTTAAGGCTTCTGTTGTCATAGGACATGTTAGACTAACCACAAAATCAGGATAACAATTGAAAAATACTAGCCCTTTGCAAATATTGGTCTGAATAACAGCTAAAAGCGAAGATTTGTATTTTCTTAATCTTTTGTCTCTTAATGCTATATATATAGGTGCATTAATACCCTCACAAAACTTGGTTTCTCTATTGACTAGTCGTTTCTCAAAAGAGATTATTATTTTCCCCATAATGCTTCTTTAAGAACTTGGTTTAAACAAATGGATCGCGATCTCAGGGAACACATAAAGACAGAATGGATTAAAGACATGGAACACCTCCAGGTTAATTTTCCTTTCTTTCTTTGGTTTCCCACGTTTACTTCCAAACAAGGAATCCCAAATGTCTATACCATTCCTAGTATTAATGTTCAAACAAATCTTCTCAAAACCTGGCATTTTACAAATGGTTCTAGCATTTCCTCCGTTCATCCTCCACAAGATGATATAAAATTTTTTCTCAAAGGCGAACCCATTCTGGCTACACCTTTTCCAAAAGGCCGGGAGGGGAATGATACTGTCAAACTCGAGGATCTCAAAAGGTCCATCAACAAGCCAATTATACTAATACTATCCTTTATGCCATAGCCGACCAGTTAAATCATGTTTCTTTAAGGATAGAAGAGACCAACAGAGTAGTAAAAACTTCTATCCCCAGCACAAGCTATACTAATACCATTTCCAAGCCTTTCTTTAAGATGGATAGCATCCTAAAAGAAAATGAAGAGTCCTATATAAAGACTTCTGCCAATAGTAATTTCCTAAAGATCATTTCAGACCAAATCAAAGAGTTAGACACTTCTTTGAAAGGAAAGTTCGTGGCTTGCCTTGATTAAACATGTGAAAATCAAATCTCAGAAACCTCATCTTCAGAAAGCGAAGATGACACAAGTAGTACTAGTGAAGAGGCTTTATTCCCAATCCTTATTCCCAATCCTCCTCTATCTCTCAGATTTTCGAATGACACCTTATTCCCAATCCTTACCAACAAATTACTACCAAGCAACTTCAATCTGAGGTTAACGATCTCAAAGCCCAAGTCCGTCCCCTCAAAACCGAAGTTGTTAGCCTCAAAGCTAAAAATTTAGAGATAGAGGCTAAGCTCGCCATTCTGGAATCAAATAAAGGCAATTCCTCTGTTGTTCCAAACCTTGATTTTGACATTTCAAAAGTTTTTGATATTGAGATTACTGAGAATCAGTTCTTACAAACTATTTTGGAAGTCACATTTCAAAAATGGCATTCAATTGTGAAACTTGTAGTTAATGACTTCTCAATTAATAGAGTAGCTCTTATTGATGCGGACCAGACCAAACCTATATTAAAGGAGGAATCATTCCTAATAAGTATTGCGAATGAACACAAGAACATTTAGTTAGTGCTACAGGTGAACCATTAAGCATTTGGTATAAGCTCAACAAAGTTACATTCAAAATGATGGTTACTATTTCAAAAATGTTTTCCTCATTGTTGATAACATTACAAATGATGTTATTTTAGGAGCACCATTTCTAACACAAATTTACCCGTTCTATGTTAATGAAATTGGTGCTCACAATAAAATTATGAGAAAACCCATATCATTTAATTTTCTTGCTGAAGCTCGCCTGAAGGAAGTTCTCAGTTTACAATCTTCTACTATTTTCAAACAAATAAATGTTTTACATGCCAAACAAACTCAAATTTGTTATCTTCAGGAAGAAATTTCATATCTTCGAATTGAAGAGCAATTAAAAACCCCCTTTGTTCAACTCAAGATTTCAGAATTCGAATAATTACTAAAGAAAAGGATATGTTCTGATCTTCCCAATGCATTTTGGGAATGAAAGAAACATATCATATCATTACCTTATGAAAAGGGTTTTGATGAAAAACATATTTCTACAAACGCTAGGCCAACACAAATGAATTTCGAACTTCTTGAACATTACAAAAAGGAAATTCAAAGTTTGCTTGATAAAAAGCTAATTAGACTATCAAAATCTCCTTGGAGCTGTGCAGCCTTTTATGTTAATAATACAGCTGAAAAAGAAAGAGGAGTTCCAAGGCTTGTTATTAATTACAAACCTTTGAACAAAGGTTTACAATGGATTAGATGCCCAATTCCAAACAAAAGAGATTTATTAAACCGTTTATATAATGCAAAACTCTTTTCAAAATTTGACATGAAGTCAGGATTCTGGCAGATCCAGATGGCAGAGAAAGATAGATATAAAACTGCATTTATAGTTCTTTTCAGACATTATGAATGGAACGTAATGCCTTTTGGTCTCAAAAATGCTCCTTCTGAATTTCAAAATATAATGAACGATATTTTTACTCCTTACACATCCTTCGTTATCGTTTATATTGATGATGCTCTAGTTTTTTCTAACACAATTGAGCAACACTTCAAACATTTACAAATATTCTTACATATTATTGAGAAAAATGGTTTAGCAGTTTCTGCCTCAAAAATGGCTTTGTTTCAAACAAAAATTAGGTTTCTTAGGCATGATATTTATCAAGGTACCATTAAACCAATTAGGTGATCTTTAGCATTTGCTTACAAATTTCCTAATAAAATCAAAGACAAAAAACAATTGCAAAGATTTCTGGGTTGTTTAAATTATGTTTCAGATTTCTTTCCACATTTACGTCAATTATGTGCACCTCTGTATCGAAGACTTAGGAAGAACCCCGTCCCTTGGACTGAAGAGCATACCAAGATAGTTAGACAAGTCAAAGAAAGTGTAATAGCCCAACCCTAAATCATGTTTATTTGTTTAATTAAGCCATGTTATTCACTTTCCACATTCATTTATCTCATCTAGTTATCCCAGTTGGGAAAATTCATTTTGGGCCCTACTTTGCAATTCGAGTTTCATTTACCGAAAAAAAAATTTGGAGAAATTGATATTAGGCCTCGATAATTATGATTTAAAAGATTAAATTATTTTTTATGATATCACATTTAATTTCGAGCTACGGAAAATTTAATCGCGTACGGTTTAATTTTCTTTCGGGCCAAATTAAGCCCAATTTTGGCCCAACAGGTTCCTAACCCATTTGCTTATCTAATTACCATCATTAGGCCTTAATTATCATTAGCAAAAGCTGATTTCTTGTGCTTAATTTTCAACCAAGTATTTATTTGCTTAAGTTTCATTTGCACTGAGCAATTTTTCAAGACACTTTCTCTCTCCTCTTCTCCCCTCCTTCTCTCTACCCCATGGCAGTAGCCCCTCCCTGCCCTATTATGGTGTTTTTCAGCCACTTTTCAGCCACTGTCCAGCAAGGATTTCACTCCCCAACCACCTCCCTCTACCAGCTGTCATCTTCCACCCTCAAAATCACCAAATATCATCTCCATCTCCACTTGTTTCAAGCTCAAAGTAAGTGACTACAATCTTGTTCTTTGGATTAATGGTTTTACTTCTTGTTTTGGTTGTTTTAATGATGGATCATGTTGTTTTAATTGAATTAAGAGTTATCTTGTGATGGATCATGATGGAGTTGATGTTGGATTATGCTAGGGTTAGGGTTACTTCTTAATCATGCAAGTTTAGGGTGTAATGATGGCTTTTGGCATTGGTAATGAATATGAAGATATTTATGCTGATTTATGTAAGTTAAAGAGTAATTTTAGTGGGTGGTTATGCGAAGAAAAGATTGCAAATATGTGGTTATTGAGCTGTCAACAGACCTAAAACATGGGTCACTTTGAGAGAAAACTCATATTACTTGGCACATCCAAAATTCATGATTTTTTGTGTGGTTAGCTTTCAATAGGCTTTTTAATTACCAATTTCGAGTTATGTGGACAAAGTTATGACCAATTTACTGAAAACTACGCAGAATACTTTGAAACTGGGAATAGTTTTGAACAGTGGAATTTACGAAAAAACTGGTATTGATTGGCTCATTGAAAATTTGTATTTTTGGTGTGTGGATAGATCAATGAGTTAGCTTTCACATGCCTTTTGAATCACCTTAATCTGAGTTCTGTGGAAAACGTTATGGTCGTTTTGCTACAACTGCACGGATTGAACTGAAATGGTGCATGTCTGTGTTCTACCCTAATTTTAGGGGCTTTACTATGTGAATCATGCTTTGTGTCCTAAATAAAAGTTTTAGTGGACATTAGGAGATTTTCATATTGGAGTTTTACATCTTATTTGGAGGTCAGGAGTGAAAGATATGGATTTTCTAATGCAGACCATTAATCGGTAATATGAGTGAATTCAAAAATCATGACATTTGGAAATATTTTTAGAAGTTCTGTATAATTATGGGTATTACAAAGAAATTACAAAGTGTGGTGACTTCAACAAGTTTGATTATGTAATAAAGCTTACTTGGGTTGAAAACGAAGTTAAATAAGTATGAAAATACAATTTGGGAAGTGAGCAGAGTAATAACTCAAAATCAGTGTCCTTTGGACCAAGTTAGGGTGTTACATGAGCTTTTATGAACCTCACAGCACCCCTTATGGCATAAACCATTTGTCATCCATTTCAGAAGCATTAACCATTCTATTATCCATTTCAGAAGCATCACACTTTCCATTATCTATTTCAAAATATCAGAACTCATATTTCAATTATATCAATTGAAATCTTTTATTAGCAGCTCAATCATTCCAATTGGTCTATTTTGTATCAGTTTGTTGTATCAATAATCCTAACTAATTTATTTTTCAAATTATTTTGTTGTAACTTGCCTTATATTGAATCATTGGAATTATAGTGAATTATGTCAGTGAACATGGTTCACTAACTACATTTACCTATAATTACATGTCTTTAGCAGAATCGGGGCCTGGTCTATCATTTTCCTTTCTGCATATGTATTATCAAGTGAAATATCATTTTAAAGACTTCAGGTACGTTCATTGTCTGTATCTTTAGAAATCAGCATGTATTTATCAAAATTGTAATGTTTTGGTAAGTACATCAATGAATTAGTTTAATCAGTGATTTATCACATAATTAGTAACCCTATCAGTTATTAGTTACAAGGCATTGCCCTTCAGTTACCTGCGCGGCTTCAGGCCAGGTCCCCCGGTCAGTTTGGCAGGTGTACACATATCCATAGATCGTAACAGTATCAAGAGATTCACTATCAGATAATAACCAGCAATGCAGTTTTACATCATCTCATTCACAGTTTTAACTTAAAATGAATTGCAAAGCGGGCCCAACCAGTATTTTAATGATCATTTAACAATTCAGGAATGCATGTACTGAGCTTCGGCTCATAGTTCGAAATGCTTTTCATGTTTTGTTTTAGGCAAGTGCTCAGAGAATTGCCCTTATGCTAGCAAAGCAGTGGAAAAGGATAAGTTGAGTGAGGAAATCTTAGCAGTGATACAGTATATGCATATTTTAAAATTGCATTTTAAATTCTTCGGTGTATGAGGATGTAGATTACATGGTGAATTATCTTACTGTGATTTATAAACCTTACATTGGTTAACGCTTGATTGTGAATGGATGATGATGTGTGAATGTGTATGGTTGAGGTTATGCTTAACTATATTAGTCTAGGACACATACTTCAAGCTTTATCCTTTGGGACGGCGCTATCATTGGATTTATCAGATTACAATTAAGTGATTTATTAAGGAGAGTATAAATAGTGGAACATGTTTAATTTGGGGGCGTTACAGTAAGAGTCAAGTCATTGCCATGTTTTAATATCCCTAATCCCTCTGCATTTATGATAGTAGAAATAGATGCATCAGACATAGGATATGGTGGTATATTAAAACAAAAGTTAGAGTCACAGCCTAATGAGCAATTAGTAAGATTTTATTCAGGTCTCTGGCTTGGCCCGCGGCAAAATTACTCTACTATCAAAAAGAAAATTTTATCAGCAGTACTCTGTATTTCAAAGTTTCAAGATGATTTGTTTTACAAAAAAATTCTTACTTCGAATCGATTGCAAATCAGCAAAAGAAATTTTACAAAAGGATGTTAAAAACTTAGTTTTCAAACAAATATTTGCCCAATGGCAGGCAATTTTATCAGCTTTTGATTTTAATATTGAATTTATCAAAGGTCAAAACAACTCTCTTCCTGATTTTCTTACTCGAGAATTCTTGCAAGGAAAGAGTGACAAACAATCACTTCTGTAGGAATCAAAATGAGTTCCAGCAAAGACAAAGGCAAAGGGATCTGAAGAGCTGAGGATTATCAGCTTCAAGTTCCTACACAAAATCAATTTCTTCCATTAACAAACTTTCCCCTGTTACCTTACAAAAACTGTTGTCACCAAACCAGCCACCAAATCAACCCAAGACAATACCTATTTTATTCGTCATACTGAGCATTTATTTCTCACCAGCTACAAAATAGTTCCCTCTCCTGACATTATCAAACCTCTCATACAAAGAACCTTTGGCAAAAAACATTTTGCCACCGATGATCCTCAGAAAACACAACAATTCTATGAGCTTATCCTTGTTGATAGCCGCTCAATTGGCATCACCCACACCTTCGACAAAATTAACCCTGGTTTCATTCTTTTTTCCAAATTTATCATCCGTAATGTTCTAAGCACCCAACAATGGAAAAATCCTTTCGAAGAAAGAAGTTTTTCTATACAATTTACTCCATAAACCTTTGATTACAATGACTATCGAATGGCCTAGTATCGAGCATTCCTTTACCATCCTGAGACCCATTCTTGGTTCTTTAATTTTCATGACAACTGTCCAAACACATTTCCTATCTGGTTTAACTACTGATGGACATGGTTTGGATGCAACACGACAATTCTTCCTAATAAAGCAAAAGAAGGATGGGATTTCTGGGAAAAGAACACCTCATCCCTTAGCCATATACCAAGGAAGTACAATTCTTTCGGACTTTCAACATTGCTTGGATCTTTAGTTGGGAGTACTGTTTACAAAATCATTTACTTAATTCATTTCCACTTTCCATGGTTCGTGTTTATAAAATCAAGCGGTGGAATGAATACAAAACAAAGTTATGCGGTAAAGAGAACGTGGAGTTTTTCTGCAAAACCAAAACTAAGAAGTTTACTCTCCACAATCTCCATACATTTGAAAAGAAGAAGGAAGTCACTACTGGGCCTTCTACTCCTATCAAAAGAGAAAGTCCAATGACATCAAAAAAAGCACGAGTGAAAGGATTATCACAAAAGGAACGTGAAATCCTAGAGCTTCTCAAAGATGACCCTAGCATGAGATAAAATTTTTCTTCAGAAACTTTTAGACAAAGCTAATGACTCTGATGACAAGATGGTCAGTTCAGCAGCCTCCTCTACAAAACCAAATCAGCAGGACTATCAAGATTCTCAGGATCCGTATGATTTGTAATTTGACCCAAAAAAAAAAAACAAAAAAACAAAGCAAGGAAAGAGCCTACAAGAGTTGTGACCTTCCACAAATTACGAAGGTCGTGCCTCTTGGCAAAAGTAAAGGCCATTTTCTAACAGATCATTTCTTTTGCAGGAAAAGCAAAATGTCGACAAAAACAATCACTATTCAGCTACAGGATAATGATAAGATCCACTCACCTTTCGGTGACTTCTTTCCTTATGTGGCAGACAAAAGGAATCTCCTTTACTCAAAAGGACAAAAGCCTCTATTATACATGACTACTTTTCCTATCTATATAAGGAAGAACATTTGTAAGAGAAGGCAGAGCGAATTCAAGCATTCTCTTGCATTCTACTAGCTTTCTCGAAACTCTTCTCTCTTTTTCTCCCTCAACTTTTTTTCTTTACAATTTGTGTAAGTTCTTAAACCAAGTTTCTGTGTACAAATACTTTTATCAATAAAGCGTGGTTTTATTTGACAAATTTCAATCCTGTTCACGCTGGTATCAGAGACAGACCACACAGATTATTCAACATATTAGACGGAACTAAATCCGATCAGTTTGGCTCTGATCCCACTATTAGACAAATAGGACTGACGTGGAATGCAGAATTATCTGTCCGGAATAGCCCACGTCAATCTGAATGTGAGGCGGCTACTAGAGTCGCCTTTAGGGTTTACGTCCTAAACCCGAAACCCCGGTGGATGGTTAGGCAGCAATGAGAGGGGAGGGGAGAGTATGTGGTTTCTGTGTCACACATGTGTAACCCTAATTAGTCTCCTAAAACCTCCTTATATAGGATGAGGGAACAATCAGGGAAGCCACATTAAGCGGCCTTAGTGGCCGTCGGACTTAATGTTTTAGGCCCGGCCAACACCTTCATTTAATATTTTGTAGGCTAGGGTTTTGTAAACTGGGGGTAAGAGGAGTTAACTAATCATCCATCTAAAACGACTCTTATCTCTTTCTCAGAAAGAAATGACTGATGACTAATTGGAAAAGCACCGTACATGCAACGCCCCAAAAAGTACATGATTCATTACTTGCTTAAGTTTACCAATTAACAATAATAACCCAATGAACGGGACGTTACCGCCATCCAAAAAGGACAAGACTTTCCTTACATACATTCAAACTTAGCCATAAAACCAAAGTTTACCCTCAAAAGGGGCACTCACACCATCACAACCATTCAAACCATGTAGTTATATACAAAAATGGTTTTAACATCCCAATCATTTCGAGGATTACACCAAAATACATAATTCAGTTCAAAAATACAGTTTCAACTCGAAAATACATCACAATATGATATGATAGCATCTCAGCACTTATACACCACCAGTCACATGGACAGTCCTAGCTCACTTATCACCTTCAACTGTCTTGCTCACCTGAGGGCGGTTCACTAAACACTTTCCTAAAACAAAACATGAAAATATTTTGAACTATGAGCCAAAACTTAGTACACGCATTCTTGTAATGTTAAAGATTCACTGAAAATTTATTTGGGCCCGCTTTGCAATTCATTTTAATTTTAAAACAGGAAATGAGACGCATATAAAACTGAATTGCTAATTATTATCTGTTAGTGCACCCCTAAGTAACTGTTACGATCTATGAATAGGTGTACACCTGCCAAACCGACCGGGGGACCTGGCCTGAAGTCGCGCGGGTAACAGAAGGGCAATGCCTTGTAACTGATAACTGATGGGGTCACTAATTATGTGATAAAGCACTGATTAAATTGATTCATTGATGTATTTATCAAAATATTACAATTTCGATAAATACGTGCTGATTTCTAAAGAGATAGGCAATGAATGTACCTAGAAGTTTTAAATGCAAGTTCACGGAGTAATAACATGCACTAAAGTGGAGAGAATGAAAGCTTAGGCCTCAATTCTGTCCGAAAGATCATTATAGGAACATGAGGTTAGTAACGAACTTATTCTTATAATTGATACCTTTAAAATAAAACTGGCTTATGAACAATCTTTACAAACCAGTTCATAGATTAAACTAAAATGTTTAAGCTAAATAAACTATAGAAATGTGATTTAAGGCATGGTAGCAAGTTAAGAGAATAAGGGTTTATAACGAGGATACGGAAAGAATAAATCAGAACTTATACTCCTGACCTTGAAATAAGACCTAAAATCCCAATATGAAAAGCTTAGGAAGTCCTCTAAAACTTTCATTAATAACACAAAACATGATTTCCATGGTAAGGTTCCCAAAATGGGGCTAGAACACCAACATGTCAGTTTTGAGTCCATCCTGCACAAGTTCAGTAAAATGACCATAGGTTTTTCAACAGACCTCGGATTAATACGATTCTACAGCCATTTTAAAGCTAACATACTGACCTATCTACCCATCAAAAATCGTAATTTTTGGCTTGGCCGATCATTACCAGTTTCATCTCAAAAGTTGTCCTATTTTTCTGAAAATTCCAGCCTCACTGTTTGAGTTTGTTCCCCCATTTTTCACACAAACCCTCAGCTTAAACCATTCCTTAAAAGCATGTAAACACACTTTGGTCCATCCCAACATCATACACAAACGCCACACTCAATTCCACTTCATATTCATATCCAATAAAGCTCATTTTCTAGTCACACATACACATACCTCAAGTTTAATACTAGTTTGTCTAAACCATGCATTCTTGAATAAAACCGTAACTTAGGGTCAACTTGAGCTCACTCCCATCATTTCAAAACACCATAAACACCATAATAAACTTCACTAGATTAAAAGATGAGCAAAATCAAGGATAAATAATCAATATCCAACACTTGAACATGAAGCTTGTATGATTAAGATAAAACCCTAACCCTAGCATCGTCCAACTTCAACTCCATCATGATCCATCACCAGGATAATTCTTAATTCAATAAAAACAACATGATCCATCATCAAAATAACCAAAACAAGAAGTAAAAACCAACAATTCAAAGAACAGGATTGAAGTCACTTACTTTAAGCTTGAAACAAGTGGAGATGGAGATGATATTTGGTGATTTTAAGAGTGGAAGATGATA
>JAKOGI010000352.1:242500-282500 GCA_029747015.1 Carnegiea gigantea | reverse complement strand
AAAGGGCACTTCTCTTCTCATTTCCACACATCCAACATCCATCATTCTCTCATTTCCATTTTCTTCTCTTAGATTAGTTTAGATTAAATTAGAGAGAGAGTGAGTTGAAGTGAAGATTTGCAAGGATTCTACCCCAGGCTTGCAACGACGGTTCAAGCATGATCTTGGCTGAGCATCTCTTTTCTCCCCTCTCCTGTTCTCTTTTCTCTTTAGAATTATCGTTTTGGATGTTTAATTTAATCATATTTGAGTAGTTTTATCTTGTCTAAGTATTTAGTAGTTTGTGGAATTGTTATTGGATCATATTTTAGTTTATTCAATTGTGCTTATTTTCATAATTGGTTGGATTTCATTCTATCAAGTGTTACTCATCTTATGAGTGGATTTGTGGCCAAAGTTTGCTTGCAAACTTGAAACAATCGAGTGAACTTTGAAAGATGACATTTGGTTGTTGGACTACTTGTTAGAGCCTATCGTTGCATCGACTTAAAAGAGAGATTATCAAGCTGGGAGGACTTGAATTAAGTAATCAAAAATATTAAACTCAGATTAAGTCAAATTAGCTTGAAAGAGCGACATTTGCTTAGTTTAGGCAAATTTAGTTGATTTCGAAAGAATAGACTAAATTTCTATATGAATAGCAACTCTCAAAATTAACCAATTAGAGAAAGGCACATGTTTATTATTTTGATTCAATTCCCATTCATAACTGTGAAAATTCCTAGGCATTTTTCCCATATTTGATTTAGAATATTTGCAGTTGTTAATTCAAAACTATTTGAATTTGGATTTGCTTAGCATATCTTGAGGGATTATAATCCAGTAGTTTCATCTAGTCTCAGTGGGATCGACCATGAACTGCTAGAATGCCACCATGCGCTTGCAGTCGTATCAAGTTTTTGGCACCGTTGTCGGAAATTAGCATCGAATATTGGGTTTTTTCTGATAGGTTTGGCTAAGAATTTTATTTTTCTTCGGAAAAAATACCAAAAAAATATTGAAAATTAACAAAAAAAATATTTTGAAACAACAATGGCAATTTTCTATTTCCCCTAATTTGAGCATGAATTATTTTGGAGGAATTTTAAGCGATTAAGTGCGTTTCTTGCTCGATGTGGCTATTGTTTGACTAAATGAGAAATTTTAGACATTATCGATGAGGGTGTGAATAGTTAAACCAGTACTCTTTTAGGGTATTGGAATTTTCATGGTAAAACTATTGAAGGTGCATGTTATTTGTTTGAGTGAATTGCTTGGGATTGATTTGAGTTTGAGAAGGCTAGTCGTGTTTGCAGATATTCAATTTCTGATCCTTGCACATTCTATTATAGATCTTATTATGCTCATTTTTGGTGTGATTTGTGTAGTTCTTCTGACCATGCTACTAATTCATGTCCTTATCATGCATGCTATACTCAACCTTATTTTGCATCACCCATAGACAATATTGAAGTTGTCTTAACCTTAAATGATTTATCCTTTCCTTTGGCTCAGTGCACGGGGCTCGGGGAGGGTGATCCTTATGGGTTTGATACTGGGCTTGATGTTGTTGATACATGTTTTAAGTCAGAAGATATAGATGAGGTGCATGATCTAGATAAGACTCCTTTGGAGGGGTCATGTGATGTGTTTATGCATGAGGAGTCTCCTAACTTTGGTTATAATTATGCTTTCCCAAATCTCTTTGATCATTCCCATGTTTCCCCTACGTGTTCCCAACCCTCTATTTCCCCCAAGTATTCTTTAGATGCACCCGTTGATAATCCTAAGATTTGTGATTCTAATTTTGACTTAGGCTATAAAGATAATGAGTTTAATGTGCTTGGTGGGAATGTTGATGATTATGTGTCCTTAGGTTACTTTAAAGGATATGATCCCTCCATTGACCCTTATTGTGTATGCCTAGAGGACTTACCTAGGAAAATTATGTGGTCTACATTCTTTAATCCTTTCTATGATTTTTCTATCGGCTTTGATAAGGTTAAGAGGACACTTGTTGTCTTTGGTGTGATTTTGCTTATTACCTCTTACCTTTTATTTTCTAAATTGTGGCCCAAGAGTTTGATAAGCTTCTACGTGCCTCAGCAATGTCTGATTTAATGTGCCAAGTCTTAAAGTCGAGAAGGAGTGGTTGATGCTCCATTTGCCCCATTTATGAGGCCGCTTAGCTTAGGTGCACTCTGCACCTAACTTGGTGAGATTATTTTCTTTTGCTCCCCTTCTCTAAGTTTCTTTAATTTGAATAATAGTGCTTTATCTAAGCATAGGGGAGGGGTAGTTTATATGTTTTCTATTTTGGTTATTAGTTTACATACATGCTAGAGCATATAGTTTTAGGGTTCCTTTTTGTTTGCGTCGGTTTTGCATTTAGTTGATTTTTAGGTTTGCATATAGGATTGCATGATGCGATAGTGTGAGATAACCTCTAATGATCCTTTTTGTTAGGCAAAATAGCTTTTATGACCTTGAGTAGCTTTTGATGTCTAATCCCTTTTGGTGCTAAACTTTTTGAAGGTTTTGTAAATATTTCTTGTTTTGACCTTATCTTTATTGAGAACCATTTTATCCCTTGGAGTCATTAGCACTAATGTTTATACATTGGAATTACTTTACAAGCTTAATGCAACTTTGGTAGATATCCTGTGAGATTTTAAGCCTTATTTGGATTAATTCATTATATTTAGTCTCATGTTTCTTTCATGTGTGTGACTCTTTCATGTTGCATATCTAGAACTTGCCTAGATTTTTGTTCAAAACCACATTAGTATGTGCATATTTAATGATATGATAGAGGCATTTTTTTCTTTGACCATTTTAGCCACATAGCCAAATAGCCTACTTTTATATTATATGTTTATTCCCTTTGCTAGCCCCTTTGAGCTAATATCTTTGTTTGTTGTAAACCCTTCATCTTAGCCTTTAGCCAAACACATATTCTAACCTTTAAGTCAAGTCTATGGAGCATCACTTCAAGCATATAGTGGGTGGTTTTGGGGATAATTGAATTTTAAGATGACTTTGGTATGTTGGTTTATTCAAGGATTGATGATATTGAGCATTTGGTTTTGTTCCCTCTTGTTTGGGTTGTAAATATATATATATATTCGGTTGTGAGTTGATAGTTAGTGATCCTATGCCTTTCCATAATTGCCATTTTCTATTATATGCCCACATTAAGGGCAATGTGTGATTCTAGCATGGGGGAGTTAGTCATTATATTTTCGTTTCATCTCCCCAAAAAAAAGGAAATATCATTAAAAAAGCACTTAAAAAAAAAGAAAAAAAGAGGAAAAAAAGCAAAGAAAAACTAAGTGTTTGGCATCGGATACATATATAGCTTGAGTTCCTTCTTTATCAACTCATTTCCTATGTAATTGATTGGGATATGTTCATTATACTTTTGGAGTTTGGAGAGTTAGTGAACTTATTGGTTAATTGGTGCTTTAATTGGTTGCTCTTTACTCACTTGACTAAGTAGCTCCACATTGTCCAAATTTATTTGTCCACTCCTTTCCCTTAACCTTAGCCCACATTACAACCCAAGCAAAGTCCTCTTGATTGTCTCGTGCACATTACATTTTAGTGGTAGAGAATTTGAGAGTCTTGTCAAGCCTATGGTAGTTTGCATCTTTGGGATGAATCTTGAGTGAACCTATGATATATTTCAAACACATGAGCAGGAGTGTTTCACATTTTCCAAAGTGAGGTTCTATCAGTCTATTTGGCTCTACTCAATCTCATGTGCTTGCATGACATGCTTTATTGTTCTTTGGGAGTGATCAAGTTTGATGTCAAGCTTGTGGTCTTATACTTTTTCGAAAACCTTCTTTTCCTTCTGATTTTGAAATGTTTTGTACACTACTTGGGGTTACCGTTGAGTGCTACTCTTGCTCGTGACATGCTACGATTTGCCTGTTTTAAAGAGGTTGTTCCGTTGCATCTTCCCTGGTTGGTTTTCTCTAGTGTTTGCTTGAAGACAAGTAACAGTTTAACCATAGGAGAGTTTGATAAGTGCTTAAAGTGTATATCATTTTAGGGTCATTTTGCTGCATTTTTAAGGAAAATTATATGCTTTGTGTTATAATTTATACTCCTTTTCCATTCTACACTCGGGTATAGTTCTTTTCTGTGTTTTATAGGATTTTGGACCTTTTTGTCCTTACTTTGACCCAATGAGTGTATTTTTGACTCCTCACGGATGCCCCTGAGTTGCCATGCCTGTGGAAAGAAGGAAGAACGGAAGAACACGAAGGTAGCGGACACCACAGTCGGTCCGTGGTGAAGCCCACAGTTCGTGGTCTCTTCATTTCATCCCAGGATTTTTGTTTCCTCGTGGCTTTTCGACTTCTTGGTAGTTTTAATTCCATTAAGTCTCGTGACTCTTCGGCTTCCAGGACTTTCACTATAAAAAGGGCTCTTCTCTTCTTATTTCCAAACATCCAATATCTATCATTCTCTCATTTTCATTTTCTTCTCTTAGATTAGTTTAGATTAGACTAGGTTAGAGAGAAAGTGAGTTGAAGTGAAGATTTCCAAGGATTTCATCCGGAACTTGCAACGATGGTTCAAGCGCGATCTTGGCTAAGCATCTCTTTTCTCTTCTCTTCTCTTCTCTTTTCTCCTTAGATTTATCGTTTTAGATGTTTAATTTAATCATATTTGAGTAGTTTTATTTTGTCTAGGGATTTAGTAGTTTGTGGAATTGTTATTGGATCATGCTTTAGTTTGTTCACTTGTGCTTATTTTCATGATTGGTTGGATTTCGTTCTATCAAGTGTTATTTATGTCGTGAGTGGATTTGTGACCAAAGTTTTCTTACACATTTGAAACAAACGAGTGAACATTTGGAAGATGATATTTGGTTGTTGGACTACTTGTTAGAACCTATTGTTGCATCTTCTCAAAAGAGAGATTGTCAAGTTACGAGGACTCGAATTAAGTAATCAAAAATATTAAACTTGGATTACGTCAAATTAGCTTGAAAAAGTGACATTTGATTAGTTTAGACAAATTTAGTTGATTTTGAAAGAATAGACTTCATTTCTGTATAGATTGCAACTCCTCGAAATTAACCAATTAGACAAAGTCACATGTTTATCATTTTGATTCAATTCCCTTTCATAACTATGAAAATTCCTAGGCGTTTTTCCCATATTTGATTTAGAAAATTTTATTCACAATTGTTAATTCAAAACCATTTGAATTTGGATACGCTTAGCATATCTTGATGAATTATAACCTAGTAGCTTCACCAGGTTTCTGTGGGATCGACCTTGAATAGCTATAACGCCACCGTACACTTGCAGCCGTATCAAGGCCACTTTTTTTGGTCTCTATTGGAGACTGGTTCTTAATTTGGTCTCAATCAGAGACTGAGCCCCTTTTTTGCCAATTTGGAGACCGTGACTTTGCCTTAGTCTCAAACAGAGATAGTGAATTTAATTTCGGTCTCTAATTTGCCTATATTTTTTGCAACAATTCTGCCAACGTGCCCCAACTGCCTGCATTTTACACAACATGCTATTTACATGTCCAGGCCTTAATTGCTACGGAATACAATAACTCGAAGTACATGCCACACATTCTGCATCACAAATCCCAAATTACACCAAAATTTCCGCAATTTCGTATTCCACAAATATATACAACTATGTACAAGAGCTCCTTATCCAACACTTTCTAGAACACACCCAAAATTACAATCCAACGCTTCCACATGAAAGTGTTAACCACCAATGGCTATCCAACATACATTAAGTCCCGAGACCAATGTTCCACATTCAAACGTTTAAGCAATTACAATTATGCGTCCAACTAACCAAGCTAAGGCCTAAAACTGTACATACCTAAACTTATGACGACGCCTGAGAGTTGTCAGCAAGTGTGGGGTGGCCAAAGAGCACCGAGAAGCTGTCAAATCCGGCATTAAGCTCCATTAGTCCAATCCTTTGCTCATCAGCTGCTTCCTAGTAGCTTCCAACCTCTCCCTAGTACTCCTCAGCTTCTCCTTTGTGGAATGCAGTTGAGCTTGGGTCGTTCGAAGCTCATTTTGCGTCATCTGCAATTGATCATGGAGTTAGGTAACTAACGAGGAGGAATATGCCGACGAAGTACTGCAGCTACTGTGCCTAGACTTGGCTGGTCTCTCAAAAGTGGCAGGACCCTCTCTACCACGTCCGTATAGAGTACCCTTCTCACTCCAACCACCACAAGCCTCAAAAAGAGGCGATCATCTGCTAATGAACTGACTTGCACATTAGTATTAGCTTTCAGTTGCTCATATTTTTCCCACATTAGAAGGAAGAGAAACAGTCAAACAAGTAGTTTGTGTACAGATTTCAGTCGTCTAACTTTAAAACAAACTATTGCTGTAGTACTTACATAAACACTCTGTGCGTGAGTATCACACCAAATCTGCTGACCATTCTCATCAACCTTTGAATGAGTGGCAGCAAACAACTAAGCGGCCGAAGGTCTCCTGTTCAGTTGCTTCACCTATCATACAATAGGTCTCTCTTTAGATTAGCAATATAGCAAGTTGAAAACCACGTTTTTAAGTAATGTATTTCATATATCCATACTAATTTCACAGCCCACATTGTAGACGATACTGACCCCTGGCTGTCCCCAATCTTAGCCTTAGGGCCCTCTGTTTTGTTCTTTCTATTCCGCTCAGATCGTGAATATCATCCGTCATCCAAGGAATGATCTTCTCAGGAGGATCCTTTGCGGCTTTGTTCAACATATCTTTCAACCTTACGCGCAGCTTCTCTTGCCATTCTTTTCTGACTAGTGCCTCATGCTGTGGATCCCATGTGAATTATTGATGCACGTAAAATTCTAAGGAAAAAAATTCCATTGTGTTAGTATATTATAAAGCTTAAAATATTTAGCTTAAAACAATTCCACCAGAACCCCTTGTGGTCTGCAAGGGCGTCTCTCCAACAAGTGAATGCCTCCATGTAGTAAGTTTGGATGCTCTCAGATATGGCTGGTGCGACATCCCGATGACTGAACCTACGATGGAGCATTGCCCACAAATTAGATTAAAATGCAGTACGCCTCAGGTTCAAGGATTTTGAAAGTAAATGACACATACCACAACTCGGTGTTAGGCATAAGTCGTTGCCTTGTCAGTAGCCTGCTAGGACCCTCAATGGAACCTCTGGAGGTTGCGACTCCTGAGAGACTTACTGGATCAGTTAAGTAAACAACACCATCAGATTGAGTGTCAAGATTGAGTGATATCTACATATATCGAGATTCTAAATTGTCCCCCTCCTCTTGCTATATGATAGGATTTAGCTATCATACTAAGAAACATAAAGTTTAGTTTTATGGGTGATAAATGCTCAAAATGTATATCATTTTAGGGTCATTTTGTTGCATTTTTAGGGAAAATTAAATGCTTCATGTTACAATTTATAATCGTTTTCCGATTTTACGCTCGGTATGGTTCTTTTTGTGTTTTGTAAGATTTTGGACCGTCTTGCTCTTACTTTGACCTTAAATGAGTATATTTTGACTCGTCACAGATACTCCTGAGTTACCACGCCCGTGGAAGAAAGAAGAACAGAAGAATGCCGAGGCAGTGGACACCATGGTCAGTCCATGGTGAGTTCCACAGTCCGTGATGTCTCTATTTCCTGCGAGGCCTTTTGTTTTCTAACAAGCTCTTCGACTTCCTACCGGTTATTATTTCATTATTATGCGTGGCTGCTTGTCTTCCAGAATTTTACTATAAAAGGAGGCGCTCTCATCCTCACACACAATCCCCATCATCTCATCATATACTCCATTCCTCTCTTCAAGTAGATTAGTTTAGATTAGATTAGAGAGAGAGATATAGAGTTGAAGTGAAGACTTGTAAGGATTCCATCCAGGGTTTGCATGACGGTTCAAGCGCAATTTTTGGCTGAGCATTTCTTCTCCCTTCTCTTCTCTTTCCTCTTTAGATTTATCATTTTAGAGTAGTTAGTTGCTTAATCTTTGATTATGTATTAGTAGTTTTATTTTGTCTAGCAGTTTAGTAGTTTATGAAAGTGTAGTTGGATCATGTTTTAGTTTATTCAATTGTGCTTGTTTTCAAGATTGGTTTGATTTTGTTCTATCAAGTGTTTGATATGTTGTGAGTTGATTTTTGGCCAAAATTTACTTGCACACTTGAAACAATCGAGTGAACATTCGAAAGATAATATTTAGTTGTTGGAGTGCCTGAATAGACTTAGCATAACTTCATCTCGAAAGAGAGATTTGCATGCTATGAGGACTAGCTAGTAATCGAAGACATTTAACTTGAATTAAGTCAAATTAGTTTGAAAGAACGACTTTTGCTTAGTTTAGGCAAATTTGATTGATTTCGAAGGAATAGATCAAATTTTTGGATAGACTACAATTCCTCAAGATTAACCGATTAGAGAAAAGCACATGATTGATGTTTTAATCCAATACTCTTTCATAACTACGAATTCCTAGACATGAATTAGTGATAGTTGTTTCCTTATCTTGTATTTTTATCAATCTCAAAATTTGATTCGCTTAGCATATCTTGAGGGAATATAGCCTAGTAGTTTCACCTAGTCTCTGTGGGATTGACCTTAATTGCGACAATACCACCGTGTGCTTGCAGCCGTATCAAGCTTTTGGCACCGTTGCTGGGAACTAGCATCGAATATTGAATTTTTCCTGATAGGTTTACTAAGCATTTTGTTTTTCTTTCGGAAAAAACCCAAAAAAAATTAAAAATTTATAAAAAATTAATAAATTTGAGAAAAAACAATGGCTATTTCCCATTTTTTCCAATTCGAGCATGAATTATTTTGAAGGTAGTTTAAACATTTAAATGTATTTCTTGCTCAATGTGGTTATTATGTGGGAAATGGAAAATTCTAAACATTGTTGATGAGGGTGTGAATAGTAAAACTAAAACCCTTTTAGAGTATTGGGATTTTCATAGTAAAAATGTTGATGATACATGGTATTTGCTTAAGTGGATTGCCTGGTATTCATTTGAATATCATAAGGCTATTATTATTTCTAAATATTCATTTCCTAATCCTTATGTATTCTATTCTAGATCTTATTATGCCCATTTTTGGTGTGAATTGTGTAATTCTTCTTACCATGCTACTAATTCGTGTCCTTATCATGCATGCTATGATCAGCCTGACTTTGTATCACCCTGGGGCAATACTGACGTTGTCCTATCCTTGCCTGACTCGTCCTTTCCTTTAGCTCAGTGCACAGGGCTCAGGGAGGGTGATCATTTTGTGTTTAATGCTAGGTTTGATTTTGCTGATGCATATTTTGAGTCAAAAGATATTTTTAATAAGGTGCATGATCTAGATGAGACTCCTTTGGAGGGGTCACATGATGTGTTTATGCATGAGGAGTCTCCTAACCTTGGTTTTGAAGATGGTGTTATTCCTAATCTCCTTAATCCTTTCCATCTTCCCCCTCTTTGTTCACTACCGTCTTATTCTCCCATGTATTATATTAATGTGCCCATTAATAATCCTATGATTTGTAATGCTAATGTTGATTTGGGCTATGAGGATAATATATTTAGTATGGTTGGTTGGAACGTTCAGGATTATGTGTCCCTAGGTTACTTTAGAGGGTATGATCCCTCCATTGACCCTTATTATATATGCTTAGAGGACTTGCTTAGGAAAATCAAGTGGTCTACATTCTTTAATTCTTCCTATGATTTTTCTAAGGCTATTGGTAAGGTTAAGAGGATATTAGTTGTCCTTGATATGATTTTGGTTATTGCCTCTTATCTTTTATTTTCTGAATTGTGGTTCCAAGAGTTTGATAAGCTCCTACGTGTATTAACAGTGTCTATTTTCATGAGCCAAGTCTTGAAGATATGATGGAGTGACTGATGCTCCATTTGCCCCATTTGCATAGAGGCCTTAGCATAGGTGCACTCTGCACCTAACCTAGTGAGATCGTTATATTTTGTTTCCTTTTCCTTCTTTTAATTTCTTTCCTTTGAATAATAATGTTTTATCTAAGCATGGGGGAAGGGTAGTTTCTATGTTTTTATTTTGGTTATTAGCTTTAGGTTTCTTTTTGTTTGCGTTAGTGTTTTGCATTTAGTTGATTTTTAGATTTGCATTTTAGATTTGCATATGGAGATGGTGTGGATTGATTTGAGATAACCTCTAATGATGCTTTTGTTAGGCAAAATAGCTTTCATGAGCTTGAATATCTTTTGATGTGTAATCCCTTTTGGTGCTATAAATTTGTGAAGGTTTTGTGAATAGTTCTTGTTTTGACCCTTGCCTTGTTTGAGAACTTTGTTGTTTCTTGGAATCGTTAGCACTAATATTGGTACATGTGAGTCATTTTATGAGCTTAATGAGATTTTCGTAGATATCCCATGAGATTTTTAGCCTTATTTGGACTAATCATTATGTCTAGTCGTATGCCTTTTTCATATGTGTGACTCTTTCATGTTGCATCTCTAGAACTTACTTCGATTCTTATTCAAAATCACATTCGCATGTGCATATTTGATGATATGATAGAGGCATTTATTTCTTTGAATACTTTCGCCACATAGCCAAATAACATACCTTTATGTTACATGTTTTTCCCCTTTGCTGGCCTCTTTGAGCTTATATCTTTCTTTGTTATGATCCCTTCATCTTAGCCCTTGGTCAAACACATATTTCTACCTTTAAGCTAAGTCTATGGTGCAACACTTTATCTATAAAGTGGGTAGTTTTGGGAATAATTGAGTTTAAGGTGGATTTGGTATGTTGGTTTGCTGAGGGATTGATGATATTGAGCATTTGTTTTGGTTCCCTCTTGTTTGGATTGTGTATGTATATAGTTGATAGTTAGTGATCCTATGCCTTTCAATAATGACAATTTTCGTTTCATTTCCCAAGAAAAAAAAAAGAAAAAAAAATTTATGTTGAAGCAAAAGAAAAAAAAAGAAACAAGAGAAAAGAAAGTTATGTTAAAAAAAAAAGATAAAAAAGGGTATGCTGTAAAAAAAACAAAAAAAAAGTAGAAGAAGAAAAGGTAGAAGAAGAAAAAAATCATGTTGCAAAAAAAAAAAAAAAACCAAAGAAAAAAAAGAGGAAAAAAATAAAATTATAGGAAAAAAGTGAAAAAAAACCAAGTGTTTGCCATAAGATATGTACATAGCTTGTGTTCCTTTTTTGTCAACTCATTTCCGACATGATTTGTTAGGATATGTTCATTACGTTGTTGGAGTGTGGAGTGTTGGTGAACTTATTGGTTAGTTGGTGTTTTGGTTGGTTGCTCCCCAGTCACTTGGCTAAGTAGCTCCACATTATCCAAATCCGTTTGTCCACTTCTTTCCCTTAACCCTTCTAACCTACGTTACAACCCTATCAAAGTCCTCTTAATTATCTTGTGCACATTGCATTTTAGTGGTAGAGAATTTAAGAGTCTCATCAAGCTTATAGTAGATTGCATCTTTGGAATAAGTCTTGAGTGAACCTGTGATATATTTTAAACACATGAGTAGGAGTGATTCACATTTTCCAAAAGTGAGGTTCTATCGGTCTATTTGGCTCCATACAATTCCATGTTCTTGCATGACATGCTTTGTGGTTCTTTGGGGGTGATCAAGTTTGATGTTGAGCTTGTGCTCATGCACTTCTTTGAAAACCTTCTTTTTCTCCTGATTTTGAAATGTATTGTGCACTCCTTGGGGTTGCCATTGATTTTTATTCTTGCTTGTGATATGCTATGGTTTGCCTATTTTAAAGAGGTTGTTCTGTTGCATCTTTCCTGGTTGGTTTCCTCTAGTGTTTGCTTGAGGACAAGCAACTATTTAAGCATAGAGGAGTTTAATAAGTGCTTAAAGTGTATATCATTTTAGGGTTATTTTGCTGCATTTTTAGGGAAAATTGTGTGCTTTATGTTATAATTTATACTCATTTTATCATTTTACGCTCAACCATTGTTCTTTTTGTGTCTTACAGGATTCTGGACTTTTTTACCCTTGCTTTGACCCTAAATGAGTGTATTTTGACTCCCTATGGATACCCCTAATTTGTCAAGCCTGTGGAAGAAAGAAGAAAGAAGAACAGAAGAATGCTGAGGTAGTGAACACCACGGTCGGTCTGTGGTGTCTCTATTTCTGGCGAGGCTTTTTGTTTTCTCGCAAGCTCTTCGACTTCCTAGCGGTTATTATTCCATTATTGTGTGTGGCTGTTCGTCTTCCAGAATTTTAATATAAAAGGGGGGGCTCTCATCCTCACACACAATCCCCATCATCTCATCATATACTCCTTTCCACTCTTTGAGTATATTAGTTTAGATTAGATTAGAGAGAGAGAGAGAGATAGAGTTGAAGTGAAGACTTGTAAGGATTCCATCTCAGATTTGCATGATGGTTCAAGCGTAATTTTTGCTGAGCATTTCTTCTCTCTTCTCTTCTCTTTCCTCTTTAGACTTATCATTTTAGAGTAGTTAGTTGTTTAATCTTTGATTATGTGTGAGTAGTTTTATTTTGTCTAGGGGTTTAGTTGTTTATAAAAGTTAGTTGGGTCATGTTTTAGTTTATTCAATTGTGCTTATTTTCAAGATTGGTTTCATTACGTTCTATTAAGTGTTTGATAAGTTGTGAGTTGATTTTTGGCCAAAATTTACTTACACACTTGAAACAATCGAGTGAACATTCGAAAGACGACATTTGGTTGTTGGACTGCTTGAATAGACTTAGCATAACTTCGTCTCGAAAGAGAGATTTGCATGTTAGGAGGACTAGTGAGTAATCGAAGGCATTTAACTTGGATTAAGTCAAATTAGTTTGAAAGAACGACTTTTGCTTAGTTTAAACAAATTTGATTGATTTTGAAAGAATAGATCAAATTTTTGGATTGATTACAATTCCTTGAGATTAACCGATTAGAGAAAAGCACATGATTGTTGTTTTGATCCAATACTCTTTCATAACTACGAATTCCTAGACATTAATTAGTGATAGTTGTTTCCTATCTTATATTTTTATCAATCTCAAAATTTGATTCGCTTAGCATATCTTGAGGGAATATAACCAGTAGTTTCACCTAGTGTCTGTGGGATAGACCTTGATTGCTACAATGACACCGTGCACTTGTAGCCGTATGAATGGGCACACTTGTAGAATGAGTGTCAAGATGTCGGCATTCAAAGACCAATACACAAAATTTCTATAAGTATATTAAATATCAAGGATTTAAAAACTTTGCTAAACGGACGTCAAATGTGGCGTTAGGGATGTTGTACCTATCGTCATGGGAGCAAGCACGATGCACAGAAGTAAAATAATGGGATAAGATGAGGTAGCATCATAGAGATAGTTGAATGATCCAATCATGACAACATACATACACATATAACATCAATCTGTGAACCGTAATTGAGTTCTATGCGCTACATTGTAGCAGGAAGTATCATTCGCTAATTCTCAAAGCCAATCCAATAGCAATATTCTTTTTTTTTTAAAACAAAAACATATAAGTGATGTTGTCTCTAATTCTAACGAACTCTAGGCATCTCATTATTTAAGCTTACACAAGCTTACATGATTATAATTGCACAGAAATACGACCAATTAAAATTAACAAAAGTTAAACCAGGATTCTAAGGTTAAGTACTAAACTTCTTTCAACAAGAGAACAAGACAAAGCACATAGATCAAAGATTTCATTGCCAAAGAGAAAAGTGGTTCAAGAAAGACAGGAATCGGTCTGCAAGTAAATATTCTCATAACTTGCTCAGGAAAATGTCTTCAGTTAGAGTCTTGCAAAACCAATGGACCGGAATCTTGCAATGAACATACAATTTGAAAGAAATTTATTTTTTGGGGTTTTTTATTATTTGACTGTTTTACCTAGCAATGACATTTGTATTATTGGCTATTTCTCAAAACCAATAAATATTTGAACTTTACCATTCATAACAGATTTTAATAGTGAAAATTTTGGTAATTTAAAATCATTTAAATGTTACTTTTGGCCAAGATTGGGTATTTAAAGTGTCTTACAACAAAATATATGTCAGCACCCTACTTTGAATGTGCCAGCACTGAAACTCCCTAAGTAGATGATGGTATCCACCCAACTTTACAAGACCTCCACCAAATGGATGAGCCTATCCATCCAGAAAAACAAAGAGAAAATCAGCAAAAATAACAAGGTAAGGGCAATATTCCACAACGGCGGCATGCATTATGGCCCTATGTTGTCTATAAATACCTTGCATCTTCGCTACTTCATTTCACCACATATACAACTATTTGACAAACAAATGATCAAACACAGAATACTGCAGCTTATTTTATATTCATTATCAAAGGATGCATTCTGACAACAACAATGATGTAAGTCTTCTATGCCCTGTGGTAACCTTTACACATGCTGAACTTATAATCACCAATAGTGCTGGGCTAGTAGTCCTTGGATATGTACTATCATTGCCCCTAGACTACATGATCATTGGTCGTCGTCATTGCCCACAGACTACATGATACCTTGGCTACAAAGCTCCAACAATCCAAGCAACCCACGGCTGCTGAAGATTGGCTTGGCAGCTATTTAGTGAGGATTGTTATGGGATAGGAAAGATTCATAAGCAGAGAACAAATTGACATAAACCAGTACATCACATTTGGTTCCTAAGTCGGAACCGTAACTCACCAAACACATTCAATTTAATGCAATTGATACAGCTCAAGTGGAATACTTGCTTCACACTAAGGGATGTTGAAACAACTCGATGGAAAACACCCCACCGTGGCTAAGCCGACTGTTGTGAACCCTAATTAACTCGCAACACACAGAGAACACGAGGTCTGAGTGAGAATTCTTGGGACATAGAGAACATAGCGAAGAGGAGGAGGCGGAAAACACCTACCTGGTCATCGGAATTTGGCCAGCCGTCGCTGGAACCCTAATTAACAAGCCGATACGCGAGAATGGTTGAGAGAAAGCTGGAAGAAAGAATTGTTATTGGTCTCGATGAGAAGCACAGCGCTTGGTCTCCACGAGAAGAACGGTTGAGACCTAAAAAAAAGGTCTTAACTCTTAAAGAGTTTGAGACCGAGTTCAGACACCACTATTAAATTTGGTCTCTGCTAGAAATCGGGCTTGCAGTTGGTCTGCAATATTGGTTTCTATTTGAGTCCAATGCCAGTAGTCTCAGTAGCTAGTCTCTATCAGAGTGTGTTTTTTCTATTGAAATCAAAAATTAGTTTCAATTATAGACGGTTTAGGGCAGTCTCTGATTTTGGTCTCAAAAATAAAATTGGAGACCACCTAATTGTTCGCTCTATAAAATTCAGTCTCCAATGGACCGTGATCTTGTAGTGGGTGGAGAGATATTGATGCTAAGATTGTTACTTATTCTGCTAACTATATCTTACTGGTCATCCTCGACCACAATGGGGAAAGAGAATGGCTGGCTGCTGGAATTTATGGTTGGCCTGACCATATAAACAAAGATAAAACATAGAAACTTATGAAGGAGATTAGAGATAGGGCCCATAAGCCTCTTATTTTCTTTGATGACCTTAATGAAATACTTTACGAAGGGGAAAAGGATGTAGGTAAAGGAGGAAGAGAGCCAAATACAAGCTTTCAGGGATGTGGTTGCCAGCTGCAAATTAAAAGACTTGGGTCTCATGGATGAACCATTTACCTTAGAAAGGGTTGGTATAAGGGAGAGATGAGCCAGGTTACTTGCAGACATCAATTACCGCCGCCAATTTCCAAATGTTAAGGTTTCATCATATGCCAAATACCACTCAAATCATGCCGCACTAATTCTTGAAACAGAACTAAGAAGATGGTTGCCCGATGATGACAAACTATTCAAATTTAAGCCCATGTGGTTCTCTGAAGAGGACTGTAAGCATGTAATAGCTAATGCATAGAGGAATATTAGTGACCTTGAACCATGGGTCAAGTTGAATAAGTGTACTGAAAAAATTTGGAGTAGAAATACATTTGGGAAGCACAAGAAAAGAATAAGAAAGACTAAAAAGGCTTTAAAGGAGGCATAAAAACTTCCTCCACCTTGTGACAATACTGTAAAATATAAAAACCTTATAGCTAAGCTGGATGATCTTCATAAAAAGCAAGAAACACACTGGCACATTTGGGCTAGGTGTTAAGCCAAAAATCATGCATTGTTTTGATAATTATTTCGATTATATTATAAATATTATTTCGTCTAATTTACTTTATTTTATATATTTTTCAGGTTTAGCATTAATAAAATAAAGAGGAGAAGAGAGGACGTTGAAATTTGGGTTTTACACGCTTGGCTATCAAGACAGTCTAAGAATAATAATTTATGGAAAATATTACTTCCATAATTATTTATTTGGGCTAGGATTACAAGAGTTGAAGAGAAGGTAGAAGTCTTGGGGAGGAAGAAGTCTAAGGCAAAAAAAAAAAAAGAAAAAAACCTGGTCACCAAGCCAAAGCCCATGTCACACCTAACCCTAACTTAAAACATCTCCTCACCATCATAATAAAATATATCCTCATCACCATCTTGAGGACGTAAGAAGCACGGCTGCCTAACCCTAAAAATCATCCTCTCACCCTCACCATATAATCAAAGCCACGCCATATCCCCACGACATACCTCCACGCCTAGCTCCACCTCCATGCCTCACCATCATCTCACCACAGCATCTTCCATTGCCTCCTTCCCCATCATCATCTTCTCATCATCATCATCGCGACTCATCTTCACAATCATCATCCACCCTTCTTACCATAATCACAACCCACGCAGCCATCTTCACTAAGCCAAATAGAGTTGTTTTCTTTCATTTTTTGGTGTTTACATTATTTTACTTTTTTTTTGGTTTAGTTAATTATTAAACATGAACCTTTTGGTTAATTGTGATTTTCTTTTTAATATGAGTGAGTAATTTTCTATTGCTTAGTATAATCTATATGAAACTATACTAAATTAATTATTTTGAAACAAGTTTCATGCTTTATTGTCTAGTTGATTTTTATTCATGATTTTATAGCGATTAGTATTCACCGTTCACGATATTCGTGTTATATTAATTAGAATGCATGCTAGTTAGTTTAATACGAATTCATATGATAGTTTAAGAGGCTTTAATACGTAAAAGTCATCGTCTTTTGAGCATTAGTATCACCATAATTAATCATGGATGACTCAAACTCATCTCTTTTAATTAGGTAATCGTTATGGATCTTTGTTAAATCGATTTGCTGGTAAATTGGTTACAAAGCATTATATGATGTTTTCCTAGTACCTAATACTCTAGTTTGATTAAATTCTTGCGTTGGTGTAAGGGTTATCAAATTAGTAGGGTTTATATGAGGGCTGGACCTAATTAAACTATAATATAAGGAAAAACGGGGAAGATCCGCTGGTGGGTGTCTTCTGTAATTTAACTCATGGATGAAATCGACTTGTGTGTTAATAATAAATATTAATTTGCATGGTGGGTATGGATTATGCTAAGCATTTTTCATAAATTTGATATCCTTTGATAATTATTTGCTGCTTTTAGTTAATTCGTTTAGTTTGTCAATTTTTATCGTTCAATTATTAGCTTTAATATAAATTCTGTTTACACCCCCTCCAAAGAGTAGTCTTTTAGGAGTGTCTTGGTAATTTTAGATTAGTGAGATTTTGATTTTTAGAGTGATTATAATTTTCAGATTTAGTTTATATTCTGTTTTGCTGTTTAATTACCGGTTTGTTAGAAATTAGGCTAAAATTAGTTGCTTTCGTTTTTTTATAAGTTTTAATCCATCCTAGGGTTTATATAGTGTTCTAATATGCCTCTATTTAATTTCGGAATTTTTGAAAATTATTTGATAATTTTTCAAAATTATTTTGTGAATTGAATATGTGCATGTTTTTATTTCAACAAATCTGAAAATTATGTTTTTAATTTTTATTTCATGCGTTTTAGGTGTTATTGAGTCCAGTAAATTATATCCTTAAATTTGGGTAATTTTGTTAATTATTTTCATATTTATATTACTGTTTGTGATTTTTAATATTAATTTTCGGTTTGTTATTTTTTTGTTTTCATTTTTAGTTGAAGATTGAGTTATTATTCTATTTTTATTTTTCTAGATTATTTATGATAGCTATTTGCTATTTTATTTCCAGAATTAAATCTAGAATATTTAGAAGTAATATTGAGTATTTTTCAAGATTTTTTATTAATTTTGATTTATTTTTGAGTTACAAAGGGTAGTAAAATCATCTAGAATTAAACTAGCTTTTTGACATAATCTTTCCTCGTGGATCGATCCCTACTTTCTTATGCTATAAATATTATTTAGAAATTGAAGTAGTTGTTAGATTTGTAGCTCCATGACAAGCTCTACAATTTTGTCGTATTGCCGGGGAAAGAAAATAAAATTGCTAGTTACTTCTATTTAATTTTACTACTTTAATTGTTTTGTTTTAACTCTAGTATTTTAATTTTTTGTAGATTTCCCGTAATGTATGAGATTAAGGAGTGGTAAGAAAATTGGAGAGGACAAGGAGCAAACATTGAAAGCTAAAAACAAAGAGAGTCGTCCTAACCCAGTAAGTCTTAAGATTAAAGAGGTAAGAATGTCCACTCTTTGGGAACTTGCTGCCCATAACCTAGAAACTCAACCTATGTCCATTACTTATGCTACATTAGATAAACCTCTAAAACTGAACTCTGGATTCATCAATCTATTACCTAAGTTTCATGGAATAGTTGGAGAGGACCCATACCGTCATATTAGAGAATTCCTTATTACATACTCTACTATGGTGCCTGAGGGGATTCCTGAAGATCAAATTAGGTTGAGGGCTTTTACTTTTTCTTTGCTTGGTAATACTAAAGATTGGTTATATTACATGCCTGCTGGATCGTTCTCTGCATGGATTGCATTGTATAAATCATTTTTAGAGAAATTTTTTCCAACATTCTGAATTGGATATATTAGAAAGGACATATGTGGAATCAAACAAATGAATGTGGAAACTTTTTGTGAGTACTGGGAAAGATTTAATAAACTGTGTGCTAGTTGTCTCCAATATCAAATAATTGAACAGTTGTTGATTCAATATTTTTATAAAGGGTTACTTCCTATAGATCGTAATATGGTTGATGCTGCTAGTGGGGGGCTCTAGTTAATAAAACTCCAGCAGATGCTAGAAATTTATTTAATTTAATGGCCCAAAATACTCAACAGTTTGGTGCTAGGGAATTATAAATTAAAAGGGTTAATGAGATTGGTTCTAATTCATCTGTGGAGAGTCAGTTATCTTGCATTACTGCTATGTTGAATAAGATTATTACCGGGGGAGTGCGAAAGCAGTCATATGTAGCATTTGTTGTCTAGAGGGGCACCCTACTGATGCTTATCCTACACTTCAAGAGGATAATGTTAATGCTATCTATTCTAACCAAGGTTAAAGCAGGTATGATCCCTATTCTAACACCTATAATGAAGGATGGAGAGACCATCCTAACCTTAGGTATGGCCCTCAAACCAATCCACCTGGTTTTGACCAAACGTCTCGTCTACCTTCTAATCTAGATAAGACCAACTTCCTACTAGAACAAGTACTTAAGAAGATGGACGACAGGTTCCTAATTTTGAAGACAACTCTTAAGCAGGTTCAAGAGAGACAGACTGCGACTGATATCATAGTTAGTAATTTGCAGGCTCAAATGCAAAATAGGTTACCATCTCAGCCTTACCGTAACCCTAAGGAGAATGTTAGTGCCATAACACTTAGGAGTAGGAAAGAGTTACAAGAGCCTAGGAAGAGTAGAGAGGTTGAGCTTGAGTTAGAGGTCAAAGGAGCTGAACCAAAGTTAAATATAGATTCTAATCAAACTACTAGGAAAATAGGAGAGAAGAAAAGAGAACCTTATAAGCCAATTCCATCCTTTCCTAGTAGATTTCGAAACCCTACTTCTAAGGTGAATGAGGCTAACTAAGACATCTTAGAGACATTTAGGAAGGTAGAGATCAACATACCTCTCCTTGAAATCATTAAACAGGTGCCTCGTTATACTAAGTTCTTAAAAAAATTATGTACTACTAAAAGAAAATTAGTAGGGAATGAAAAGGTAAGTGTGGGGGAAAATGTGTCTGCAGTTTTTCAAAGAAAACTTCCCCCTAAGTGCAAAGACCCAGGTGTATTTTCTGTTCCTTGTAAGATACGAAATCTTTACTTTGATAAGCCTATGCTTGATTTGGATGCTTCCATTAATGTTATGCCTAGGTCTGTTTATGACAAACTGAACTTAGGAGAGTTAAAGAAAACTGGTGTAGTACTTCAGTTAGCTGATAGGAGCAGTTTTCATCCAGATGGAGTGTTAAAGGATGTCTTAGTCCAAGTGAATGAACTTGTGTTTTCTGCTGATTTTTATGTGATGAACATGGGTGATGCATGTCATGACATTCCCATCTTGCTTGGCAGGCTATTTTTGAAAACCGTTAGGACTAAAATTGATGTGCATGAAGGAACATTAACTATGGAATTCGATGGTGAAGTGATTAAATTTAATATTTTTGATGCCATGAGATTCCTTGCCAATGTGAATCACGTGTATGCACTTGATGTTATCGCTGAGTTGCCCCAAGATATTTATGACTTATCCAATAAAGATGAATTTTTGACTATGCTTACTAAAAGTCTTGATTATGCTGAGTTTCATAAAGTGCCCTACCTGATTATTGATGATATAGTGAAAGAGATCCAACTAGAGGATCCAGGAGATTTATGAAGTCGAGCCAACAACTATAAACAAAGACGCTAGTTGGGAGGTAACCCAACGTTTTTAGGGAAGTACCCATTTAATTTTGCTTTTATTTTCATTATTTCTATCTTTTTGCATGCATTAGGGAGGAGGCATGAATTAAGTGTGGGGGCGTGCATCCTGCATTTTATTCCTGCGGTATTTATTCTCGGAAAAAAAAAACACAATGAAGATCGAGAAAAAATTATTTTTCTTAAGAATAATGCATGATATAAGTTTATGCTAGGCTTGCTTGCTTAAAAATTTTTTGTTTTATTAGCTATTTTGTAATTTATTCTTTTATAAGTGAAGACTTCTAAGCATGCTAGCTATCTTTCAGAGAAGTTTGAGTTGATCCTCATATATCTCTTTAATGAGTAATTATCATAATTATTCATCCTATTTGATCATGTATTATATCCGCTTCAGAGGCAACAAAATGACCTAACCCATTTCCTTGACTATTGAATTAGTATAATAACTCATTAAAATTGTGACTTTTCTTGTTTCTTTATTAAAAAAAAGATAAAAAAAAGGGAGTCAAAGTCGGGAGTAACAAGTACTCCTTTGAGGCATGCGCTGCTGGGTGCTACCCTTTGAGGCAATACTGCCACTGGAAAGCTTGCTTCCCATACTAGTGAGTCAATAAAATAAATAAAAGTAATGATGAGAATGAATTGTTTGCTCCAACACCTCTATTCGGGTGAGTGTGAGACAGGAAATGTTTAATTTCTAAGACCCTGTATGGGCCTCGAATATGTGCGCAAGTGGAGTTTGAGGGGGGAAAAAAATAGAAGAAGAAGAAGAAGAGAAAAATAAATACAAGGCAAGTTTAGAATCAATTTAATGAGTTATTCTGTCTAATTCAATTGTCTCTATAGCCATACCACGCTTCAATTTTTCTAGCATAAATTTTTTAGACCTCTTGATCGGTGTATGCATATTTAAAAGAGATGGATAATTATTGATCTTGTTATTTCATTAAGGAAATGCCGTGAGGTTGATGAATAAACTCTTTGATGGTAGTTGGAAGTCTAGTAGTTGTTCACTTGTTGGAGGAAAAACTATTTAATTTTCAATAAAACTGTTTTTAAAGTAAGCCAGGGCCTAGTATGAATATCACAGTTATGCATGAATTCATAAGAAAGAAAAAGGATAAGTTTTAGGTCGAGACTAAGATTTCTTTGCACGAGGACGTCCAAAGTCTAAGTGTAGGAGAATTTGTTAAGCCAAAAATCATGCATTGTTTTAATAATTATTTCGATTATATTATAAATATTATTTCATCTAATTTAGTTTATTTTATATATTTTTCATGTTTAGCATTAATAAAATAAAGAGGAGAAGAGAGGACATCAAAGTTCGGGTTTTACATGCTTGGCTATCAAGACGGTCCAAGAATAATAATTTATGAAAAATATTACTTCCATAATTATTTATTTGGGCTAGGATTACAAGAGTTGAAGAGAAGATAGAGTCTTGGGGAAGAAGAAGTCTAAGGGAAAAAAAAAAAAAGAAAAAAACCTGGTCACTAAGCCTGAGCCCATGTCACACCTTACCCTAACTTAAAACATCTCCTCACCATCATAATAAAATATATCATCATCACCATCTTAAGGATATAAGAAGCACGGTTGCCTAACCCTAAAAATCATCCTCTCACCATCACCATATAATCAAAGCCATGCCATATCCCCATGACATACCTCCACACCTAGCTCCACCTCCACGCCTCACCATCATCTCACCACAGCATCTTCCATTACCTCCTTCCCCATCATCATCTTCTCATCATCATCATCGCGACTCATCTTCACGATCATCATCCACCCTTCTTACCATAATCACAACCCATGCAGCCATCTTCACTAAGCCAAATAGAATTGTTTTCTTTCATTTTTTTGTGTTTACTTTATTTTATTTTATTTTACTTTTTTTTTGTTTAGTTAATTATTAAACATGAATCCTTTGGTTAATTGTGATTTTATTTTTAACATGAGTGAGTAATTTTCTATTCCTTAGTATAATATATTTGAAACCATGCTAAATTAATTATTTTGAAATAAGTTTCACACTTTATTGTCTAGTTGATTTATATTCATGATTCTATAAAGATTAGTATTTATCGTTCATGATATTCGTGTTATATTAATTAGAATGCATGCTAGTTAGTTTAATACGAATTCATATGATAGTTTAAGAGGCTTTAATACGTAAAATTCATTATTTTTTAAGCATTAGTATCACCCTAATTAGTCATGGATGGCTCAAACCCATCTCTTTTAATTAGTTAATCGTTATGGATCTTTGTTAAATCGATTTGCTGGTAAATTGGTTACAAAGTGTTAGATGATGTTTTCCTAGTATGTAGTGCTCTAGTTTGATTAAATTCTTGCACTGGTGTAAGGGTTATCAAATTAGTAGGGTTTATATTAGGGCTGGACCTAATTAAACTATAATATAAGGAAAAATGGGGAAGATTCGCTGGTGGGTGTCTTCTACAGTTTAGCTTATGGATGAAATCGACTTATGTGTTAATGATAAATATTAATTTGCATGGTGGATATAGATTATGCTAAGCATTTTTCATAAATTTGATATCCTTTGATAATTATTTGCTACTTTTAGTTAATGCGTTTAGTTTGTCGATTTTTATCCTTCAATCATTAACTTTAATATAAATTCCGTTTACACCCGCCCCAAAGAGTAGTCTTTTAGGAGTGTCTTAGTAATTTTAGACTAGTGAGATTTTGATTTCTAGAGTGATTATAATTTTTAGATTTAATTTATATTCTGTTTTGCCGTTTAATTATCGATTTGTTAGAAATTAGGCTAAAATTAGTTGCTTTCATTTTTTTTTAAGTTTAAATCCATCTTAGGGTTTATATAGTGTCCTAATCTGCCTCTATTTAATTTCAGAATTTTTGAAAATTATTTGATAATTTTTCAGAATTATTTCATGAATTAGATATGTGCAGGTTTTTATTTCAACAAATTTGAAAATTACATTTTTAATTTTTATTTCATGCGTTTTAGGTGTTATTGAGTCCAGAAAATTATATCCTGAAATTTGGGTAATTTGTTAATCAATTTCGTAGTTATATTACTGTTTGTGTTTTTTAATATTAATTTTATGTTTGTTATTTTTTTGTTTTCATTTTTAGTTGAAGATTGAGTTATTATTCTGTTTTTATTTTTCTAGATTATTTAGGATAGCTATTTGCTGTTTTATTTTCAGAATTAAATCTAGAATTTTAGGAGTAATATTGAGTATTTTTCCAGATTTTTTATTAATTTTGATTTATTTTTGAATTACAAAAAGGAGTATAATCATCTAGAATTAAACTAGCTTTTTGACATAATCTTTCCTTATAGATCGATCCCTACTTTCCTATGCTATAAATATTATTTAGAAATCATAGTAGTGGTTAAATTTGTAGCTCCACAACAAGCTCTACACTAGGTCAAATGAACTCATGGATGAGGACAAGAACATATCATATTTCCATTGCAAAGCTAATTCTACAAGAAGAAGAAGAAATACCATTAAGGGCCTTGAAGATGAGAATGGCAGCTGGGTCAACTCAAACCAAGAGCTGGAGCAGGTGGTGGTGAGGTATTTCTCTAATTTATTTTCTTCATCTAACCTCATCAATTTTGATATAGCTCTTGAACGGTTAAAATGCGAAGTTATTAGTGAAATGAATACGAAGCTAGCCTTGAAGGAGATGCATCCCACCAAAGCTTTAGGGCCTAATGGACCATATATTCTCTTCTATAAGAAATGCTGAGATATAGTAGGGCTAGGTGTAATCTCTTTTGTAAAGCAAGCATTGGGGGTGAGGGGGAGGTTGACCTAAGCTATGTTAACAAAACAAATATTTTGCTCATCCCAAAAGTCAAGTACTCAAAATTTATAACTCAATATTAGCCAATGATCCTATTTAATGTATACATATGATCTTTTCGAAGATAATTGCCCATTGCCTTAAAAAGATCCTCATATCCCCTTTTTAGAGCTACAAAGCTCTTTTGTACCAAATCATCATATTTAATGTATATATAAGGTCTTCCACTATATGAAACGAAAGACAAACGGGAGGAGAGGGGTTTGTGCAATCAAGTTGGATATGAGTAAGGCATGTGACAGGATGGAATTGTTGTTCCTTGATCAGGTCATGAGGAAAATGGCCTTTGATGAAGCATGGGTTAATTGAATTTTCAGATGTATCTCCACAACTTAGTATTTCTTTATCGTCAATGGCAAGTATAAAGGAATCATTACACCTACTCGTGGCTTAAGACAAGGTGATAATTTCCTTATATTTATTTCTCAAATGTGCGAATGCTTTTTCGGGGTTATTGTCCAAGGCCCTAAAGGATAGACTAACCATGGCATTAAAATATGCAAACGAGCACCTTATTTATTCTTTGCAGGTTATAGTGTCCTCTGATAAATGCTTAAGTTATACTTCATTCTGGGGTCATTTTGTTGCATTCTTAGGGAGAATTATGAATTTCATGTTATAATCTGTACTCATATTTTTGTTTTACACTAGAGTATGGTTCTTTCTGTGTTTTGCAGGTTTTTGGACCTTTTTGCTCTTGCTTTAACCCCAATTGAGTGTGTTTTAACTCCCCACAGCTGCCCCAATCACCATGCCCATGGAGAATAAAGAAGAATCAGAGAATGTTGAGACAGAGCTAGCCACGGCTGCTCCGTAGTGAAAGCCACGGTTTGTGGTGAGCTTGAAACTGCTTACTTCTTCGTCTTCCTTCATCCGATGGCTCAGGACGGCCGAGTTGATGCTTGAATAGGATTTTTTTTTTTTTTTAACTGCAGAAGAGGAGAGCCTACTGAAGAAAAGGCATCTATCACTCACTTCTATCTCACTTCTATCATTAGTTTTAGGATTTTTAAGTTTTATTTAGAGCAAGAGAGGGAATTAAAATGGAAGATTGGTACTTACAGGCTTGGGGATTGGGAAGCCATTAAAGACCACCATTATTGCTAAGCTTTTTTTCCTTCTAAATGTCTCTTAAACTATTGTTTAGATGTCGTTAATTTCAATTATGTGTGAGTAGTTTTAGTTAATCTAGGGACTTTTTAATAAAGCATTCATGTTGGATCTTTAATTTTGAGTATTTATGCTTTATCTAAATTAGTATGGTTGAATTCTATCTTTTGGATGAACTATTCTGAGAACATTTTTAGCCAAATTTGCTTGCTTATATTAGATAGTTGAATAAAGTACTGAAAGGAGAAACTCACTATTAGAACAATAGGTTAGGACTTAATTTAGTGATTCTTAAAAGAGAATTATCTGTTGAGAGGAAATCCTAGCAATCAAAAATCTATAACCAAGACTACGAACAAGGACATTTGAAAGAATATTAATCGGATTAGTTTAGGCAATTCAGTTTATTTTAAAAGAAAAGATTGAATTTTTAGTTCAATTGCGCTCCTCTGAATTATCCAGACTTAGGTAAAGTGCATACATAAAATCCAATGATCCAACTCTTTACTAAACAAAACAATTCCATAGATGTTTTTAATTTGATTAAATTTTCTGATAGTTAATTAGTGATATTTGAATCAATATTGGAATTTGTTGCTTAGGCTTTTATAATAGATTAAAACTTAATAGATTACAATTGGTCTCTATGGGAAAGAAATCAAAACTATACTACAACGCCCGTGCCCTTGCGGTAGCATCATCCTCTTTGTAAGACCTACAACCCTTAAATACAAAAGGTTGATGGGCATAATTCAAAGCTATGAGGAAGCGTCTAGTCAAAGAATCAACAAGTAGAAACCTGAGGTTATCTTCAATAGGAATGTTGGTGGTCATCTCCGAAATGAGCTTATGTCCACATTATAGTTGAAAGAGGTGGACCATCACGTGAAATATCTTGGCCTCCCTAATTATTCTTGGCAAATCAAAAAGGAGTTTTTTGCGAGAATTAAGGAGAGAATTCAGGAAGAATCTCTGACAACACAAGGAGAAGTTACTGTCTAGTCCGGGGAAAGAGATTAGCCTAAAGGTGATTGCTCAAGCTGTACCCACATATGCCATGAGCATATTCAGGTTGCCAGAGACTCTGTTGGATAAAATCTATGCTATCTTGGCAAAATTTTGGTAGGGTGCATTAGAACAAAAAAGGAAAACTCATTGGAAAAGTTGGGAAGATTTGTATATGCCAAATTTATGGGGGAATGGGACTCAAGATCTGCAAACTGTCAATGAAGCTTTCTTGGTAAAACAAGGGTCAAGACTACTAACAATTGAAGACTCTTTGGTACACAAGATCATCAAAGCCAAATACTTTCTAAGAGGGAGACAATATAAACTACATATGGAGAAGCATACGGGGTGCAAACAGTCTACTCAAAGAAAGGCTTAAATGGCAAATAGGGAATGGAGAAAATGGCCAGGTTTTAGACGACTAGTGGACATTGATGGAGGGATTTATGGCTAGGCCTTGTATGGATATGTAGTTCAACCCCAATCTTTAAGTTTGGAACCTTATTAATCGTGATACTAGAGAGTAAATGAAAGAGCGATCCAAAGTATTTTCATATGGGAAGCAGTTGAAGTTGTGCTTAGCATGCCTTTAAGAATCCAAAACCAAGCATATTTAATTCAATGGTGGCCTTATAAAGATGGTTTGTTCACTATCAAGTCAGCCAACTAGATGGGAAGACCAGGAGTATTTGGAACTCAAGCTCGGGCCATGGTTCATGGTGATGAAGAATGGTGAAAGCAATTATGGAAGATGGAAACCCCCCAAAGCTAAAACATTTTCTTGGTGTGCCAGTAACAACCTGATGACACTGGGTTAAATATTGAAGAGGAGACATATCAAAAATGAAGATACATGCCCATTCGCAATCGAGTACATGAAAAAATTATCCATTCAATTTTTGATTGCACTTTGGTGAGGACAGTGTGGGAAACATCTGAATTTGCTCAAGTCCAAATTCTAAACTCGGATTGCTCTTTCCTGGAGCTGTCAAAATGGGTATTAAAGAATATGAGAGTTGAAACATTGGGTTTATTTTTGAATCTAATAAGGGCATGTTAGACTGTAAGGAATAAAGTGATGCTTGGAAATGAGAATCCAAGTGCAACAATTCTAGTTGACGGCTTCACTCGGCTAGTCAAGGATCACAAAGTGTACTCCAAGAAGGTTTTCCACACTAACATCCAAATGTGCACGGGGTCTCATGAGAAATGAGTCCCTCCTCCACCAGGATGGATTAAGTTAAATTCAAACGCAACAACTATAAAGAAGTTGGCATCAAATTGGGATGGATAGCACACGACCATGAGGCAAGGATCTTAGAGGTTGGGGTCAAGTGTCTCAAGGCCCAAATGTCCACTAAAATTGCTAAAGCTGAAGCTCCAGATGGGCCATCCAAGTACTAAGTGAAAGAAGATCGAATCAGGTGATTCTTGGGTCAGATGCAAAAGGGCTGATCTCAAAGCTACAGTCAAGGCAAAAAGGTCGAGCACATGGTGACCAGTTAATTGCTGACATGAGGTCTTTCTTACCTTGTTTTAGATTTTTTTATGCAAGTCATGTAAAAAGGGGAGGTAATCATGTTGCCCACCTTATGGCTAGGCTAAGCCCTGATGATGGGAAACGTAATTTATTTGGTAGTATTATGTCGTGTAGTTTCTTGACATTAGTGATTCTTGATCTTATACATCAATAAAATCAGCCATTTGCATTTAAAAAAAAAAGAAGGATAAACATACTAAGACCACTAAGGATGCTTATTTATACTTATAAAACACATGGTGAAATTCTATTCCATTTGCATTGATAATCATTGAAATAGGTTCTTAAATAATTATTGAGAAAAAAGGGAAACAAATTGAAATCCATAAAAACAATTGCTTGTAATACATATGGTGAACATAGTTCCATATGCATTAATAATAATAAAAATAACAACAACAATAACAATGATGTTGATGATGTGATGATGATGACAATAATACTAATAATAATAATAATAATAATAATAGTAATAATAATAATAATAATAATAATAAAAAAAATTAAACAAAGAAATAAACCAAACACCTAAAATATATGATTTATAAGCAAAATGTATAGCGTGCATCAACTATTATGTTTTCTGTGCATAAATATCATATTCGATATGCACCAGTTATATAATTAGTGTGCAAAAGTTATAAGCAACAATTTGGTAAGCATTGTTATTATATTTGGTGAGTATTTTTATAATATGTGGTCTGTAATCGAATTATATTTAAGGAGTATTAAAGAGTCAGATCGCCCTAGAGAGGGGTGAATAGCGTGATTGCAGAAATTTAAAAGACAAAATTGAAAGCAAGAACAGAAATTAAAATTAGACAATACTCAAGGATATTTTAACGATGTTTGAGCCTTAATCAGGCTTAAGTCCTCACCTAGAGTTATCCAACTCTAGGATTCAACACTCCTTTTATTAAGATGAACTCTCACAATCTCTCAGAGCTACCTCACTCTAAAGATCTCAAGTACTTAAATCAACCTTTTAATTTAAATATGGGGGAGTTGTTACCTCATACCAACTCTTAAGTTCACTCCTTAATAGAGATTCCTTAATGCACTCATAACTTTTCATCACAAAATAACACTTAGTACAATGGTTCAAAGTATGTGCTCATAATGTTAATTTTCATACTGCCTTTTTGTGTGTTCTTTCAGCTCGAATTTGGCTACTATTTATAAGCTTCCGCACTTGTCCACTAAATAAGGAAGTTCTGCAAGATATGCTGAGATGGCATTTTAGGCCCTTGATTTATGCCTAGCGAGCTATTTGATTTTCCTGCCTTTCTTGCCGTGATTTAGGCTGAAGTGATGCTGCACAAAATCTTCTAAAAATATGGCAGGATAATTATTTTAAAATCAAGAAATAATGTTGGCTTATTTGATTCATATCATAGCATATAATATCTTTATGGCAATTATCATTTTGGTGAGGATAAAATCATAGCAAAATCATTTCCTCAGAATTTGAATTTCGACTGTTAAGGACAGCTTAGTGATTAAGCAAATCTAGCCAAAATCCCATTGATTCTTTTCCTTGTATATACCTATGCTTATCTTGGTTAAAAATAGATTGCATGTTATTGCCTTTAATTTACTAGTTTCTTGCTTTTATATTGATTGTCTTTCAATTAATCAAATCAACCTAGATCACACATGTTCTTTCCTTATGCATGCTCATGTTCTAATCTTTTGCTTTTGCATCTAATGCTTTACTTAATTTTGTGTTTCATCAAAACCTTCTCAGCCACTAATAGATTCAACAATCTCCCCTTTTTTGACAAAAGACAAAATTAGCTTCCTTATGCAAGTTTAATTTATCGTGTTATGTTCGATGCTTCAATAAAAATATTGGCTATGTAACATAGTGAGCTATTGTGATATAATAGAGCATATCAATCAGAAGGGGGACAAAAATGCTTTCTCTGAGTAACAGAATAGAAACATAACCACTAAGCATAGAAATATATAATGAAGTGAGTAAGAGAGTCATGGCATAATTTTCATAGCATAATAGCATAACTAAGTGGAATTAGCAAAGTATAGTACTACTAGATGACACATTTTCTCCCTCTCTTTCTTCAAAAAGAAGAGAAATATGGGACAAAACTTATATATCTAAGCAATACCAACAGGATAGATTAGAAGCGTAAACTAACTGAAAAAGCAAGAAAAGGGGGGATTCATGGCTGGGACTGGGAGGATTTGCTGGCGGCTTTGATGAGGTAAGCAGCTTGGTTTGTACACTGGACTTATTCAGCAGCAGATAGAGGAACACCCTTAAGAGCACAGTGGTGAGTCATGCTACTCATACGAGAAGATCATCCACCTTTTGATTAAGCACGGTGAGTTTCTTCATAAGGAATGACTGCATTTCAGTGAGTCTATTGGTCAAGACAGCCTGATTGTAGGCGATGCCATCCAGGGTATCAGTGTGTTGGACACGAATGTAGTCGAGTTTGTCAATAGATTCCTAAAGCTCATACACTTGCTCATCAAGGTGAACGATATGGTCAAGAAGAGAAGGAGGGGGAACAGAAGGAGGGAGAGGTATGGCGAGGCTTGACATGTTTGGCAATGTGAAGAGTGATGGATTTTGCCTCATCCAGGGTCATGTCTTCAATGAATTTCCAAACCCCAGAATCAGTTTTGAAGAGCTGAATATTTTTGAGAGATAAATAGGTGATGACAATGACAGACTTGGTTTCACAGATCTCATGTTCAAGGGAGACACAAAAGTGTTTAAAAAGAAGGGTCAATAGGTTAGAATATGGACTTAGTTTCACAGATCTCATGTTCAAGCGATAAACTTGGTTTCACAGATCTAGCAAAGTTAACTGGCTTGTCGGTCATGAGAAGATATATGAGTTCGAGAGTCCTGTTGTTCAGGCTGTTAGTTGAATTTGGTTTGGGCAGAATTTTGTGAACAAGGACATAGTATAGCAGACGAGGGTTGTGGTGAAGGATTAGGTAAGAGAGATTGGACCCCTGTGAGAAAGTGGAGAGATTGGTAAATTGAGCTAAACAGCGATATTTGAGGTCATTGGTAGAGAAATCAGGTTGTTGGACAATGGGTAAGTCGAGTGTCTTGTTCAAATCAGATTCAGTTAAGGTGAATCGGGTATATTTGACTTGACATTTAAGTGTGATGACAAACCCAGTTTTAGCAACCCTAACATTGGCATAAAACATACACACAAGCTGGGGGTAATATTCGTCCACTAAATCTAGTAGTTTACCACAAGGACTCTCCAATAGATAATCAATGAACCCCAATTGTTCAGCTTTAAAGGACTTGACATCAACTCTTTCACAAGTATGAATAGAGCGATTAATAAACCAGGAAAGAAATTTTTCTCTAGCAAGACTAGAATGAAACCAGGCTTGAGGGATAACCTCGATAGTGTGGGGAGGTGGTTCCGGTGGATGGTCGTGGCCAGTGGGAGGCATGAGAGTTGGCGAGTGACCGAAGACTAAGGGCGGAGTGGAGGCAGTGGTGAAGCTGGCGGCATCGCATTTGATGCTGAAAGTTAGTGGGGAGACTGGTGGAGATGACAGAGGCTGCAAGCGTGGTGCTTGGAGAGCGGTGTCAGTGGTGGAGTCCGAGACAGTGAGATGCTCACCGAAGGTCAGCAAGAGGGTGGACGCATAAGTGGGTCGGGCGGAGATTCGAGCGCTTTGTCGAATGGGACTGGTTTTGGCGATTGATTTTCGGGTTTGGGAGTGTTGGAGGTGGATTTTGGGTTCTTGATTTTGGGTGCCATGGTGGTGCTCTGAGAATGGTAACAATGGAGGTTGAGGAAGGTGGGTGGTAGAAGATGGCTTTATAAGTGAGGATGGGGGCCTTGAATCAATGAATCAATGTTAGGGGTAGATATTTAGAAAGATTGAGGCAAGCAGATGGTGAATTTGGGAAGAATCTTGCTTGAGATTTTTGGTGGGGAAGAAAGAGAGCTTGGACAGAGGGTTTCAGGTGTGGTGGCCGAACAAAGGAGAGAGAATGTGGGGAGGAAAGAGGAAGCTAAGAGAGAGAAAGTGTCTTGCCCCCTTTTTTTTTTTTGGTGAGTCAATCTTGGTCGAGTAAGGGAGGGAAATTTTTCCAAAATTTGGACAATATCGTGATTGATTTTCCTTTCTTATTTTGGGCAGGCTTGATTGCACTTGTTCGGTCAAGAATTTTCAAGGGTGCTGGTTAGGTAAGAGAGCGCTTTTATTTCAAGAGCTGTGAAATTTTAATTTGTGAAGATGATTAAAACCTGTTGGTAGTTGACAAGAGGAAAATTATGGATGAATTTTCTCCAGTCAAACTTGCTCAATTTATTTTATGCTAGATTCATGTTACGGCAATAAAATTAACTTTCAAGCCAGTACAGCTGAATCTAGTGACACATAGGAGTGTACCCGATTCATATGTTGTTAATATTGTTCGGTTGCCATCAGGAGTTCCATCGTCCTTTTTGAGAATTAATTATGCTTAGGGGATTTCTTTTCTTTCTGGATGCTACTGAATTAGTCATAAGAGAGGACTCCTCTTCAATTTATGCATCTACATTTATCATCCCAAGTTCATGACGAATAAAATTAAATCGATCCTCACTCAGAGGTTTGGTGAAGATATCAGCTAATTGATAATCTGTAGGTACAAATTCTAAAGTGACGTCACCTCTTTCAACATGATCACGAATAAAGTGATGATGTACCTTAATGTGTTTAGCACAGGAATGTTGCACAGGATTTTTAGTGATATTGATGGTATTTTTATTATCACACTTAATAGGAACCTCTTTGAGGTCAATTCCTAAGTCTCGTAATTGTTGCATTTTTCAAAGTAATTGTGCATTGCATGCACCAGCAGCAATGTATTTTGCTTCTACTGTTGAAAGAGTGATAGAATTTTGCTTCTTAGAGTGCCAAGAGACTAAGCTTGGTCCAAGAAATTGACATATAACTGACGTAATTTTTCTATCAACTTTGTAACCTACATAATTTGCGTCAATGTATGCAACTGAAGAGAAATCTCCCCTCGAGGGTACCATAGTCCTAAATTTTTCGTCTTAGCTAGGTATCTAAAAATTCATTTTATGCATGTGAGATGGGATTCTTTGGGGGAGGCCTGAAATCTAGCACATAGACATACACTGAACATGATGTCAGGTCAGCTGGCAATAAGATAAAGTAATGATCCAATCATTCCTTGATAGACCTTCTCACTGACAGGTTTACCCTCTCTGTCAAGATCTAACTTTTTATTAGTGGCCATTGGTGTCTTAGCATGTTTAGCTTGGTCCATTTTGTATTTCTTCAAAAGTCCATTCATATATTTGCTTTGATTAATAAAAATATCGTCCTTACTTTGTTTAATCTGGAGTCCAAAGAAAAATGTTAGTTCTCCTATCATGCTCATTTCAAACTCTTCACTCATAAGATTAGAAAATTCCTCACACAAAGAGTTATTTGAAGCTTCGAATAGTATATCATCAACATAGATTTGAATAATTAAAAAATCATTTCCTTTTGTTTTAGTGAACAATGTTTTATCAATGTGTCCTCTTTTAAAATTATGATCCAAAATAAATTTGCTTAGTCGCTCATACCAAGCTCTAGGGGCTTGCTTTAGGCCATAAAGGGCTTTTTGAAGTTTTAAACATGAGCAGGAAAATTAGGATTTTCAAAACCAGGAGGTTGTTCTACATAGACTTCTTCTTGTAGATATCCATTTAGAAAAGCACATTTTACATCCTTTTGATAAAGTTTGATGTTCACATGTGATGCAAATGCTAGTAGTATACGAATAGCTTCTAATCTTGCAATTGGGACAAATGTTTCATCAAAATCGATGCCTTCTTCTTGATTATAGCCTTTAGCCACTAATCGCATTTTATTTCTTATGACAGTTCCGGTTTCATCCAATTTGTTTTTAAAGACCCATTTTGTTTCTATTACAGGATGATTTTTTGGTCATGTTGTGACTGTCCATAATTGATTTCGTTCAAACTGGTTTAATTCTTCTTGCACAGCATTTATCTGACTTGAATCATTAAGTGCTTCTAAGTGATTTTTAGGTTCTACATGGGACACAAATGCAAAGAATGCACAAAAGTTACACAGTGGTGAGCGGGCTCTTATACCTATGGATATATCTGTCAATAGATTATACATTGGAGGGGATGATTTATACTTGAAATGTTTCTGTGTTACCTTTTGTTGTGACTTATTGGGCGGAGAATTTTCTTTGTTTGTGGGTCCTTCCTCTTCTTGAGGTAAGGAGTCTTCTTGTAACTCTTGAGGTTGCTTATTGGCAGGATTTAAGTCTTTTGTTGCTTCTTCTTCATCGTCACGATCCTTGTTTAAATGCAAGTCCTAGGCTATAAAACTACTTAACACACCGTCATTAAATTCATCAAAAATCACATGAATGCTTTCCTCGATAGTTTTGGTCTGTTTGTTATAAATCCTATACGCCTTACTATGCATAGAGTATCCCACAAGTATTCCTTATTCATCACTTCTGGCATCAAATTATCCTAGATATTATGAACAAAACATTTGCATCCAAAAGATCTAAAATATGAGATGTTAGGACGTTTGCCTTTAAATAATTCATAAGGTGTTCTTTGTAGGATTGGTCGAATTAGGCACCAGTTCAGAACATAATTGGCTGTGTTTACTGCTTCGGCCCAAAAGGTTTGAGAGACATTACTCTCGCACATCATGATGCATGCCATGTCTTCTAATGTGCAATTTTTTTCTCTCTACTACACTGTTTTGTTGAGGTGTACATGGTGCTGAGAAATTGTGAGCCATTTCGTAATTATTACAAAACTCCATAAATTCTTTTTAGTCAAACCTCTACCATGATCACTTCTTATAAATACGATTTGTGAGTTTGTATAAACTTGTACTTGTTTACAGAGTTTTGAGAACTTTTTAAAAGCTTCATTCTTTTCTTTTAAAAAGGAAACCCATGTGGATCGAGAGTAATTATCTACAATCACAAGGATATATTTACTATGTCAGACTTTGTGTAAGTATTGGCCTACATAAGTCCATATGAAGTACTTCTAATGGTCTAGATGTGCTAATATTATTTTTTAACTTAAAAGAAGTACGTACTTGTTTTCCTTTAGCACAAGCATCACATATGTGATCATATTCAAAACTACAAGAAGGAAGTCCTCGCACCAATTCATTTTTTGCTAATTTCTTAATTGTATGCAAGTTTGCATGACCCAGTCTTCGGTGCCATAACCATTTTTCCTCATTATATGATGCTTTAAAAAATGATAAATTATGTGAAGGAACATTATCAATGTCTATAGAATAAACATTATCTATTCTGGGTCCGTAAAGAGAAATTTTCTCAGAATTTTTATTTTTAACGATGCAATGGGTAGAGTCAAAGGTTACCAGCTTTCCTTTATCACATAGTTGAGATATGCTCAATAAGTTAAATTTTAATCCGTCAACTAGAAAAACATTATCAATGGAATTGGAGGGATCTTTACCTATTTTTCCAACGCTAATTATTTTACCAATGTTTTGGTCACCAAAGGTGACACTTCGATATCCTTTCTTTTTGATCTCAGTAAACAAGGAAGCATTACCGCTCATGTGCCTTGAACATCCACTGTCGAGATACCATAAGTCTTGTCTGGATTTGAAGCACACCTACAAAACAAGAAATCAACCCTTCCTTCTACTTTTAGCTTTAAAACATAGATTCGAAATTATAGGCCACTACCTTAGGAGGTCTTGTTCCTTTAAGAACCCATATTTGAATGATCTTTGAAGAGGGTTTTTGAGTGGGCATGAATAAGCAATATGACAATCTTTTGAGCAATATTTGCATGTTTTGACATTTATCTCATATGAAGTGGGTCTTACCAAAAATTCTTGTAGTTTTTCTTTTTGTTGAAGTGGTCATATCCAATTCCTTTCTTATTACAAGATGCTCTTTGAGTGCTAAGTAGTCTATTTAAATTTTCTTGTCCCTAAGTAAATTGAAGGACCATTTGTAATTTGCATCGCACTTGGTTAATAGTTCCACATTTTTGGTTTTTTATGTCTTAAACTTTTTCTTGAAGGTCATTATTCAATTTTTCTAGGCCTACATTTTTCTAGCTTAGTTCTTGTACTTTTTTCTTAAGGTCTTTATACTTGGATAGATATTTTTGTTCTAGATTCGCAAAGCCAATTAAGGCATTAATTAGTTCATCTTTCGCGAATTCATATAGTGCTGATATGTCTGTCTTATCAGTACTTTTGCTTTCTGATTGTTCATCACTTTGTACATCCTTAGCCATAAGGCAAGTGTTGGTAGTGTGTTCTTCATCGCTTTCGCTATCGCTTGTCTCGCTGTCGCTCCGGCAATCATAACTCTCTTATTTTCTTTCTTCTTGAATCTCCTTTTTTCTCCCATTTTTTGAATTAGTGGGCAGTCTTTCAGCAAATGTCCTGGCATACCACAACCATGGCAAGAGCTAACGTTAGTATTATCTTTATTGAAAAACTTACCTTTGGTGAATTTTCTTTAGTCCCATTTTGTTAAAACCTCGTACAATTAGGGAGAATGCTTCATCATCATTGCTATCCGGATCTTCATTGTCCGATGAGCAATCTTCTTTTGTGACTTTGAGGGCAATTCCTTTTCTGGAGCTTTCTCCATCTTCCTCCTTGAGATGTATCTCATGAGCCAGTAGTTTTCCAAGGAGGTCATCCAGTTCTAGTTTCTTGAGATCTTGAGCTTCCTTAATTACAGTGACCTTCGGTCCCCATTTATTTTTTAGAAGGCATCGAAGGATCTTTCTTACCATTTCGTCATTTGAGTAACTCTTACCGAGTGATTTCAGATTATTAGTGATGTCGGTGAATCGAGTGAACATGTCCTGTATGGATGCGTCAGCCTCTATTTTAAACAATCCATACTGGTGAACAAACATGTTTATTTTGTCTCATAAACTTGGCATGTTCCTTCATATGTGACAACTAGCTTATTCCAGATCTATTTAGCGGTATCACAGGCAGAAATTCTATTGTACTCATTAGCATCCAAACCACAATAGAGGATGTGTTTGGCTCTAGAGTTTTTAGTGAGTCGTTCCCAATCAGCGCTTGTATATTGATCTTTTGGTTTGTCAATCTCTTCCCCCTTGTCATTTGTAATCTTAGGCACAGTATATGGTCCATTGTTCATAATTTCCCACAATTCCATGTCTGCCGATTCAGTAAAAAATTAGCATGGCATTTTTTTCAATAAGAAAAATTTGTTCCTTTAAATAGAGGGGGTCTAACAGTAGAGCGTCCTTCAATTATTGACATCTCCAGAAAAGGCCATGATCATGGCCCACTCGACTATTAGGTCAAAGAATGTGGTACTGGCTCTGATACCAATTGAAGAGTCAGATTGCCCTAGAGGGGTTTTAAAACAAAATTGAAAGCAAGAACAGAAATTAAAATGAGACAATACTCAAGGATATTTTAATGGGGTTAGCCTTCAACCAGGCTTAAGTCCCTACCTAGAGCTATCCAAATCTATGATTTAATACTCTACTTCTTTTATTAAGATAAACTCTCACAATCTCTCAAGAATAACTCACTCTAGAGATCTTAAGTACTTAAATCAACCTCTTGATTTAAGTATGGGGGAGTTGTGACCTCAGACTAACTTTTAAGTTCACTCCTTCATAGAGAATCCTCAATGCACTCACAACTTTTGATCACAAAATAACACTCAGTACAATGGTTCAAAGTGTGTGCTCAAAATGCTGATTTTCGTGCTGCCTTTTTGTGCGTTCTTTCAGCTTGAATTTGGTTACTATTTATAAGTTTCAGCACTTGTCCACTAAATAAGGAAGTTCTGCCAGGATATGCTGAGATGGGATTTCAGGCCCTTGATTTCTGCCTAGCGGTTGCTATTTGATTTTCCCACATTTCTTACCACGATTTGGGCTGATGTGATGTTGCACAAAATCTTCTAAAAATATGGTAGGATAATTATTCTAGAGTCAAGAAATAATGTTGCCTTATTTGATTCATAGCATAGCATATAATGTCTTTATGGCAATTATCGTTTTGGCGAGGATAAAATCATAGCAAAATCCCTTCCTCAGAATTTGAATTTCAACTGTTAAGGACAACTTAGTGATTAAGCAAATTTAGCCAAAATCCCATTGATTCTTTTCCTTGTGTATACATACGCTTATCTTGGTTTAAAAAAAATAGATTGCTTGTTATTTCCTTTAATTTATTAGTTTCTTGCTTTTATATTGATTGTCTTTCAATTAATCAAATCAACCTAGATCACACATGTTCTTTCCTTGTGCATGCCGACGTTCCAATCTTTGCTTTTGTATCTAATGCTTTAATTAATTTTGTTTTTTTTTATCAAAACCTTCTTAGCCACTAATGGATTCAACAAGTATTAGTATTATATTTAGCGAATATTATTATAGATATATCAATTTGAGAATTAGTTATAGCATAGTAATATTAAAGAAAAAAAGATTGATATTCTTTAGGTGCAAAAAGCAGAAAAATACCCAAAATGTATTAATGAAGTAACGTACACAAAATCCATGAAAGAATAATAACTTGCAATATACATGAGAGCATTTGTTTTCCATATATTGATAATATTATAAACAATATTATAAATAATTATTAAAAACAACTTAAATAATGCTATAAAAAATTATAAAAAAAAGAAGAAGATAAAGAAGCAAACTAAACAACCAAATATATATATTGCATAAGCAAAGCATATGGGTGCACCAGTTGTACGTAGTGTGCATTAGCAATATGAATTTCACGCGTACAGTGACTTGGATTTTTTAATGAATTCTAAGGCACAGGCAGCGTCTCGAAAATAGTGAGCTAAGAATTCACTTATTTTTCATCTCGTTTTTTGAATATATTTTATTTAACTAAATTTGATTTATAATGAATGCTTGAAAAAAATTTGGTGAGATTGATATTATATTAGGCGAGCATTAGTATAAGATCTGATGAACATTAGTATTATGCTAGGTGAATATTAGTTTCATACTTGGTGAGTATTATTATACATATATAATATTGCGTGTTAATCGTAATAGAATAACACTAAAAAAAGATAGATAAACTAAAATCCATAAAATAATAACTTGCAGTATATATGGCGAACAATGGTTCTATATATGATGACAATAATATAAGTAATATTATGAACAATTATGAAAAAAGAAACAAAAAACAAGGCAAGAAAAAAACCAAACACCCACAATGTATATACTGTAAAGGCCAGTCATATAGCGTGCATCAATGTCGTATTTAGCGCGCATGCAACATTTTGCATGTAGTCACACAAGCATGGTGCCAATACACAAAGGGACAGCCTCTTGTTGTTGGACTGGGAGTACAATATACAAACTGCATAAATATATCTGATAGTTATTTGTTTTTTTCCGTATATATCCTAATCCTTGACCTATCTTTTTGTAAGCTTTCAATTCCACTTTTTGCATCTAGTGGATTTTAAATTAATATTTTCATATCCATGCAAAGTGTAGGAAATTTTATAAGTTGTTAGTTGTAGTAATTATCAACTTTTAGATATTTTTTGGCTGTATAGAATAACTATGTATACAAAATTACAACCAACAATCTAACAACCACATGTAAAAT
>JAKOGI010000352.1:50000-240000 GCA_029747015.1 Carnegiea gigantea | reverse complement strand
ATTGATGTCATATAAGCAATGCAAGGTTGGAGCGGGTTGGAAATTTTGCTCAAATTTTTCTTACAATTTTGTGAGAAAAATTTTATCACTTATTTCTAACAATTTTTCCACCTAACTTTCCTGCATTAGTTTTTCCCTTGTGATTTTTCCCAAATCAAACACAAGAAAAAAAGTAATTTTTTCAAATTTTTTTCTTTCCATCAAAATTTTCAAAATCCAAACGAAACCTTAGATTTGGTCATGGAAGGGTTCCAGAAATTGCTTAATGAATCTATTGAAATTTGTGGAGTTTGGGAGAAGGAAGAAGGTTGAATGAGCAATTTGTGTTGATATTGATGTGAATTTGAGGTCAACTTTGTGGATGGTGTTATGACGAGGGAGCCTATGTGTATGCATGTTGAATTGGTGATGTTGTGAGGTGTTGGATGTGCTGTGATTGCCATTTTTGTCTCAGTTAATTTGGTTATTGTGGGACTACGAAAGTGATGTTACCACCTGAGCTTGGTTGCTATGATTTGTCGCCTTTTGGTTTTGTTGGATGGAGAATTGTTAGTTCGGGCCGGCGAGTCAAATACGGATCGGGTGTATTCGGGTTCAGGTAAAATATGGATCCGGTGTATTTCGAGTTTCGGTTAAAACGAGCTCTGGTATTTTGGATATAAAAGTTTCGGATAAACAAAACAGGTTTAGACCCTTTTGTGTGAGTTATTTCTTTTGACAAAATTAAATACTCGACATATTTGAAACTTAAAATTGTTCGTAATTATTGAAAAAATATTGTAATTGTTATTTCTTAAAAGGATATTAAAGATATTCAAGTTTTTGATTATGATTTATGTACATCATGTACAGGTGGATAAAGAGTCGAGGTCCGTGAGTCGTCTGTGGATCAAAATAAGTCAATAGTGGGTCGAGTAATTTATGGGTCGACCCATCTAAATTATTTTAACGAATCGAAGCAGTTCACCCCACTAATAACATATTTAATAATTCGATATTTTTATTGATTACATGATCATTACCTAATCAGATACATTTTATTAGTAGGTCGATCCTAACATGAGTATGAGTCGGCTCATGACCCAACACTAACATCATAGTTCGAAACAAATTACAATAGAAAACAAAAGAAAAGATATTAGAGAAGCACAAGGTATTTCAATTATTTTTTAGTTATAACATCAAAATTTTATATTATTAATAGAGTCATATTATTTAATTATGATAAGACATCCATTTCGCTAAAACTAAAGCGGTATGACTTGCACATCTTTAATATTTGCCTTTATTCTAAATTGATGTTCTTAAGACTAGGCGGTTATTTTCACGCCATTTCAAACTATTTTTAAAAGTTTCAACATTTATATGTTTTGCATGACGTTATTGTATGACAACGAAGTTGAGAAAGAAAGGGTACTATTGTTTAATTTATTAATAGATGTGATAATTATATAATTTCTTTCTAAACAAACAGATATAATGAATAATTACTATTGTTAATAGAGATAAATTAAAGAATAATCAAAAAATACGGATATAATATTCAGGGTCAAACGGGCAGGTTTGGATTCGGGTCGGGTTTGAACCGCTACTTTGCTTGTTTTTCGGGTTTGGTTAATTTCTGTTTTCGGTCGAGAAAATCGTGTTTAAAATCCAAAATTTTCGGGCAGGTTCGGGTTGGATGTTTGGGTTCGGTCAGTTTTTGCAAGGTCTAGTTGAACATGTGTCCTGTCTAAGAGTAGTGCACCGATTCTGTAAATCGAGTAGCAGCTAATTCTGGCGTGGCACGGCTCCCTAGTTGTTTTACATGGTTGGCATTTGAATAATTTGGATCAATCCCTAAGCCAATCATGACCAACAGGCCAAAATTCTCACCTTTACAATTAAACTGAACCTCAATGTCTTGAATAACCTTCCTGTTTGGAGGGGAATTTTGGAAAGCACCCTTTTGACGGACTTTTTAATAGGAAAAATTTTTTGACGGAAAACATACTTTTTGATGAAAATTTTGACAGAAGGAACGTCCGTAAAAAAACCCTTGGTCGAAATAGCCATTTCGACTGACCCGTCAAAAATATTGATGGAAAATTTTTGACTGATTGACATTCTATCAAAATTTTAATGATGACCCGTTCTTACGGACTGAAAACCCATCAGTAATACTACGACAGAAATTTTGACAAACTTTCATCCCGTCAGAACAGTTTTTGACGGAAAATTTTGACCGATTACATTGTTCGTCAAAAGTGTGAAGCGAATGGATTTTCTGCTCTGACAAAATTTTTGACGGGCTTTTGGGCTAAAACCGTCAAAAAATTTGACGGAAGCTGTAATTTCCATCACAATTTTTGATGAAGGCCGTCAAAAAATCCGTCAAAACTAAGCTTGCATATTTTTCCTATTGGCATTTCTAATTTAAGCCATGTCAAAGCACGTCAACAACAAAATTAAGTAAAATTGTTTACGCAATAAAATCCTGAAATTAATGCATAGTCGCATTAGAATTTTTTGAAATGTACATGGATAGATTAAACACGCATAATCAAAAACCATAATAGAAATTGTTCAATTACTTAAACACATCCTAACACACACATAATAGACTAAAAACAAATATGATATGAATGTAACTAGTCATAAGAGGAATCACCCAAGTTAGTTGTGTCGGCTCATCTTCATCATCATCTTCTAAAGAAGTCATATTTGGCGGTGTTGTTGAGGACCCAGCTTGCTGACTCTTGAAGAACCTCCAGGGCTTGCTCATCTTGCTCTTAAGCTTCTTCTTATCTCGCTGCCTTACAGCTTTTTCTTAAGCCAGATTGTTCAAATCCACAACAACCTTCACCCTCACTTCCTCCTCAGCCCATTGATTGTTCAAATCCACAACAACCTTCGCCCTCACTTCCTCCTCAACTTATTTGCTAAACTCTTACAACTCTTGTTGGCGAGCCTCCTCTATTGCCTTGCCAACCCTCTCATTGAACCTCATTGCCATTTCGCGTGCATCATAGTTGTTGACAGAGGAGGAACGACCCAAAACTGATAGGCGAGACTGCCGCTTCATCACACTCCCTTAGCACCAAAGCCATGCTTGCAACCCTTGCTGGAGAGATTTCCTTGAACCTAAATGACGCGCTTAGAAAGTGAAGGGCTTTGGGAACTGTCACCAGTGGGGGTTTGGGAGGATCTGTACTCTTGCCATCTCTTTCTGTGTTCCTCCTGCATATGCACACATAAACATTAGAAGTTTGAAATAGAATATTTGTTAATTCGGACCCATCTTTTAAATGAAAACTCATCTTGACATAATTTGAATTTGATCTTACCAATCCCAACTTTGATTTTTTGCTCATCCAATTTCCTTGCTTGTCCTTCTTCTTGTGCGTATAGGTGTCATTGTACAACTCATCGACTATACAGTTCAACTTGGAGTATCGTGTGCCCCGATGATCCGATGGATTGTACCATTCACACTGAAATAGTAAGCATCGTTTTATGGGCTCCCTTGGGTGCTCTAGTTGGAGTACTTCCTCAAGCACGCCATAGTAATCCACCCCGGTCCCATCTCCTTCCGAAGTCCCTTTTACTACAACACCACATGAGTAGGTCTTATGTCATACACTTTGTATCCTATGAATGAACGCACAATATGAATTGCTCCTTCAGCCATTTGTTGTAACCATGATTGCCTTTCATCATTGAATACATATGAACAGTGAATCTGTACTATGTGTAAACTCCAAAGGAATTAGGATGTCATGATAATTTTTACAATGTAAGAAGTAATGAAATAATGTGAAGTATACAGATGGGGTATGTCGACACACAGATTTTATTTCAACCATTCTGGAAATTTGGCTTCAATAATCTTATCTATGTTTTCAGGCGACATATTAGCATGTCCCGTTGTGATCCAATCACGAAAGTACCTACAGAAACATTGTGGTTGTTATTCGCGTTACAAGTACCATATTGTCTGAAAGTGTATTGTGTACTTACTGTAGATACGATTGCACTTAATTACAATTAAATAATATGTGCAGATGGGCAGCGTTGTACTCAACTTGTGTGAGGTAGCGTTTACAACATGGACCTAATGAAGTGCTCTTCATTTGGAATACCGTAAATGTTATAGGCGGACCATATTGAATGAGTACTTCATTCCTTCCAATTGTGGAGTTCATGGATGGAAGAGTTGCATCAAAATAGTGGGAGCCAAATGTCTTAGTTTCATATGTCAGGTATTCCATCACTATATGACTCTTAGGCTTGGCCTTGTTCTTGGCCTTTTGTTTGAGCCACTTGAAGAACCTTTCAAAGGGATACATCAATTCGGTAATGAACGGACCACCTAGGTAAGCTTCTTATGCTAAATGCGTCGGAGGATGTTCCATAACATTCTAGAAACTAAGAAGAAATATTGTCTCCAATTTGCATAATATTATGGGAATTTGTTGATGCATCTCCATAAGTGATCCTCGCGAAGAACACTTGTACATATGTTCTTGAAGTATTCACTAAGGCCTGCTAAAGGCTCCAACACATCTGCCAGTAATACACTGAATGCAATAGAAAGGAGCGCCTCCATAAATACATGGTAGTCATGGCCTTTCAAATTTTGTAATTTTCTGTTTGTCGGGTCCACAATGTTCGCAAAATTAGAGTTGTACCCATCTAGTAAACTTAACTCGCGCAGCCACTCACACAGTGACCTCCTCTGCTCTAAGGACAACTTGTACTTCGCTTTTGGTTTGAATGAGTTGTCATTTTTCCATGTCCGAAGATGTAATTCCTCACGTGCATACAACTCAGCTAAGTCCAATCAAACTTTCACATTGTCCTTCATTTTCCCTGACACATCCATGACTGTGTTGATAATATTCTCACATAAATTTTTTTCTATGTGCATCACATCCAAGTTATGCCTTAGGAGATGGTGTCTCCAGTATGGAAGGTCCTAAAAGATACTATGTTTAGTCCAGTTGTGAATATTCTCAGTGAACCCCAGAATTTGATACTCTGGTTAGTGTGTTACTTTAGAGAACTCACATACCTACTGAAATTCATCATCTGGGGCCACTCTCTGCGGGGGTTGCACATGCACTGTTCGATCCTTAGTGAAGGCACTCTTATTTCGTCTGAATGATGGTATTCAGGTAAAAAGTAGCGGTGATGATCAAACCATGACATCTTTCGACCATGTTATAAGTAAGCCCACGGACCTGATCTTGGCACACAGGACAGTACGATGCCCCATGGGTACTCCATCCTTACAACATTTCATAAGCTGGGACGTCATTCATTGTCCACATCAAAGCTGCATTTATTTTAAATGTTTGGTTTTTGTGAACATCATATGTATCCACCCCTTCATTCCATAAAGTCTGCAACTCATCAATAAGTGGTCGGAGGTACACATCTATCTTATTTTTTAGGTTATGGGCACCCAGCATGACACATGTCAAGAACATGTAAGGGAGCTTCATGCAAAGATGCGATGGCTAGTTGTACACAGACATAACAACTGGCCATACAGAATAAGGTCTTCAGCCATTTGAATAGGGTGGGAACTCATCAGCACATAAACCAAGCCGTACATTACATGCTCTGCAGCAAATAAGGTGTGCATTCGGTCAAAGCGTTTCCATGCTGCACCGTCGGAAGGATGGCTCATTACACCATCTTGCGCTACATGACTGCTATGCCACAACATATGCTCCGCAGTCTTCTTTGATGCATACAATCATTGTAACCTTGGGATGAGTGGCATGCAGTGCATCTTCGCACAAGGGATAAGCTTGTTCCTTCCGTTAGGGTTCTTAATTGGTTTATACCTTTCACTCCTACAAAATTTGCACGCTGAAAGCGTAGCATCATCCTTGTAATATATCATACAACCTTTACGGCAGTAATCAATAGTTTGATAAGCCAACCCCAATTCCTTAACTCTTCTTTTGACAGCACTAAAATTTTTCAGAATGCGGTTTGGAGTCTGGGTCGTCTCTTGCATCAGACGTAATACATCATCAAAGTAGCTCTAGGATATATTGTGTTCAGATTTAATACTAAGCAACCTCATAGTAGCAGAGAGTTCAGTATGAGTGTGCGACCCCTCATACAAAGGTTGTTGTGCAGAATGCAGCATAGTATAAAATGCTTCAGCATTAGTGTTCATTTCCATTATCGATATTAATGTCGTCGGATCTAAACACATCATTCAGCATTGACTCCATGTGATGCCATTGTAACCTCTAGTCTGCTGCTCATGGTCATTGTACATTGGGCTTGACTGGTTCAGCCATGCGGAGTTAGTACCCTCTTCATGATTTGAAGGCTCCACCTCACCATGGCTTGTCTAGAACTAGTAATATGGTACAAACCGTTTTTGATACAAATGGATTTTAACTTCATCAGGGTGTAGATATTTAGTATTCTTGCATTTAGCACAGGGGTGCCGATACACTTCGTTCATGATGAAGTCATGTTGGGCTCGAGTGTGCTCATCAAATTCCTCCACCCCATTAATAAATTAGTTTTGCAATTCACCAGTACGTTTATCTCTTTGATGATACATCTACAGGCGATGATGTGGTTCTTCTATCAGGAACCTGCTCACTATTTAATTTTGGTCATGCCATATCATATGTGTTACGCCTAGAGATTAAGATGTTATGGGGCAAGATGGTGTTTATAAGCAGATTTACTAAAGATCGCTCATAGCATCAATACAACTAACTGAATAGTGAACATGTATTGGCAGAAATATGCAGTTCAGTTTGTCATTTGACATAATAGCAACTTCGCACAGTTAAGAAAGTTGGACATCGATAACACCTACCTCATGACATTTACAGCAACATTTGCAAGAATTGGTTGACATGTCAATGAATTTTCGTTTTTTCTCATCCTAAGATCTAAAGCAAACCCGTGCAAAGGATTAGTATAAAAAAAGACATGTTAAAACACTACATTATATCATACACAAAATTATTCACGACACTTCATTTCCTCATCCTGGGGGATAATATGCAATTCATAAAGACTCACATAGTTCTTTCACATTTATGAATTACATAGTTCTTTCACATTTTCTACCAATGTTTAGGGTTTCTAGTGGTTAGGGTTTAGGATTTAGGGTTTGGGGTTTCTAGGGTGTAGGGTTTGTAGGGTGTAGGGTTTAGGGTTTTAGGGTTTAGGGTTTCTTTGGGTTAGGGTTTCTAGAGTCTATGGTTTTGGGTTTAGGGTTTGGGGTTTAGGGTTTTACGGTTTAGGGTTATAGGCATTAGAGTTTAGGGTCCCATGGTTTGGGGTTCTAGGGATTGAGGTTTAAGGTTTAGGGTTTAGGGTTTAGGGTTTAGGGATTAGGGTTTAGGGTTTAGGGTTAGGGTTTACAGTTTAGGGGTTAGGGTTTGTAGGGTTTAGGGTTTAGCATTTAGGGTTAGGGTTTAGCATTTAGAGTTTAGGGTTTGTAGGGTTTTGGGTTTTGGGTTTTGGGTTTTGGGTTAGGATTAAGGGTTCAGGGTTTAGGGTTTCTAGGTTTTAGGGTCAATGCTCTAGAGTTTAGGGTTTCGGATTTTAGGGATTAGGGTTTAAGGTTTAGGGTTTTAAGGCTTTACTGTTTAAGGGTTTGGGGTTGGGGGCTATGGTTTAGGGTTTAGGGTTCCTATTTCTTCGGGTTTAGGGTTTAGGGCTAGGGTTTAGGGTTTATAGGGTTTAGGGCATTTAGGGTTTAGGGTTTTAGGGACTAGGGTTTAGGGTCAATCCTTTAGAGGTTAGGGTTTAGAGTTTAGGGCTCTGGGGATGAAGGTTTAGGGTTTAGCCTGTTTCTTGGGGCTTAGGCTTTCGGGTTTAAGGTTAGGATTTCGGGTTTATAGGGTTTAGGGTTTTATTGATTATGATTTAGGGTTTAGGGTTGAGGGTTAGGGTTAGGGTTTACAATTTATTGTTTAGGGTTAGGGTTTAGTGTTTAGGGTTTCTAAGGTTTAGGCCATTTAGGGTTCAGGGTATAGGGTTTCTATTTTTTAGGGTTTATGGTTTAGGGTTTCTAGGGTTTCAAGTTTAGGGTTTAGCATTTACGGTTCCTATTTTTTTAGGTTTTCGGTTAGAGTTTAGTGTTTACAATTTAGTGGTTAGGGTTTAGGGATAGGGTTTACAGTTTAGGGTATGGTTTAAGCTTTCGGGTTTATAGGATTTAGGGTTCTGGGTTCCTCTTTTACGATTAAGGGTTTAGGCTTTGTAGGGTTTACGATGTAGGGTTTATGATGCCTAGCATTTAGAGTTTCGGTTTTGTAGTGTTTAAGGTCTAGTTTATGTAGTTTCACTTATGTAGTATGTATGTGTAAAGAACTAAATATAGTAATTGCACATTCATTTTGAGTGTAAATTAATTCTATAAAGTATGAGCATAATATAAAATTAGTAACACATGTCCGTTCAGTACACATTGCATTTTATAATCAAATCTAGTACCAAAGGCTCATAAAAGGTTTACTTAGAATCATTTACTCACAAAACAGGTCAACTTATTTCCCTCAAAAATAGCACCAAGTCTGAACAAATGAACTCCAACCACATATGACAGTACAATTTGTAAAATAGTTATAGATTTAGTTCATGAACTTACATTCTACCCACTCACTCCTCAGATCTGAATTTCGTAGATTGTTTCCTCACCACCTTCATGTAAAATGTTCATAGAATACAAACAATTACTACCAACAATTACCAAAATTCATACAAACCACACCAGTAGTCATTTACAAATTCATCCTCATCACACCCTCAATCATTTATAAACTAATTCTCATCACATATTTATAAATTTGGATTGCCAAATTCAAAGTTCCAGTACATACCGTGAACCGGCCGACACCTTGGACGTTCACCGGGCAACCAACCATGCCAACCGTGACCCTCGCTAGAGCTGGAAAACGGGTCTGGTCGAGTCGAGTTGATCCATTCAATAAACGGGTCAATTTCATGTCGGTATTGAAACTAGCCTAGATTTATATTAAATTGAAGAATAGCATGTTTTCATACTAAACGATCAAATTGTGTCGATTTCGGGTTGAAATCAGGTCGGGTCAGGTCAGGTTCGGGTTTCTCTCGGTAACATCAGCTTGGGGTTCGTGTCGTGTTATCGTGTCGGGTCAGATATTCCCAGTTCTAACCCTCGCACACGACGTCCTCCACGGCGCCTCAGACGACACCATGAAACACCACCACATTAGCCACCTCGCAGTCACCGACCAGCCACAACAATGGGAGGTGCGTCGGCGGACGTGAACCTCGCTGCTCACTGGCGGTAGTGTCGCCCCAGCCTTCCAACCAGGCTAACCCCAAACTACTGCTGAAATTTAATGAGAATTCACCATGAACGATGCGATTCTTTGGCACTGAAGGAGGCGCCCAGATCTGGAGTCCAACAAGGTTACTAATTGCAGAGAAATGACAAAGAGGAAGGTGAGCAATTGCTGAGATTTATGCAGCTTGAAGGAGAGAGTAATGAGGAGGAGTTATGGCAGAGAGGAGATCGAGGCTCAGCTGGGAGCAATGAAGCAGGTGGGTGCACCCGTGGCTTCAATTTGTGGCCAATTCTGACCATTTTTTTTTTTTACTGGACCCGTTAAAAACAACTCAGCTTTTACAGAGTTTTTGCTGGGCCTTGTACCCCATCAAAATTTGTATGGTTTTTTTGATAGATACAGTCAAAATGAAATAAATATCACCAAATTTTTTTGAGATCTGTGTTCATGCACCATCCGTAAAAAAAAAATTATTCTTTCTGTCAAAATTTCATTCACATATTTTTGACATATCAAATACCTGTTAAAAATTTCCATCAAAATTAGGCTTTTATGTTGTAGTAGTTCTATGGTCAATTGTTAGCTTGGATGATTACTACTCTTTTCGCAAGTCCTCAAATACTATTTAAGTGTCAACAGCTTTTTTTTTATAAGACTGAAGGTGCTATTGCACTTTAAGACAATCACGTTGTTATGAATGATTGAAAGTGGACTACATTTGAAATGTTTTAAGCTTGGAGGATAGTACTAATTATATAGACTTGGTTTAGGGAGTAGACCCAATATGCGAGAACCCTAATCCCTTAGGAGCAAACCTAAGAGGGGGAACCATAGTCGTGAGCTGTAATAATTACTGAAATAGAGAACTGACATGTAAATCAAATGCCCTGAAAATAGATTTTATTTATTATGAGCTTGACATTTACTTATCCTGATCTATATACTTGTAAAGTATTCTTCAAAAAGACTGCGACACTAGCGAACATCTTTTTTCATGGGAGACAATTCACTAAGATGATTTAGTGGGTTTGAATTAAAGTTTTTAAGTTTTTTTAGGTGAGATCATCAGCTCTTGTATGTGGTAGAAGAACTAAATCTACGACTTAAATAATGTTTAGTGGATGAGCATTAATTTAAGACCCATATCGTTTACTTTTTCGGTTTTGAAGGCTATTAAGGAGCTACTTGATTCAATCGACCCTAGGTACTGTTAATACGCTAATATTAAGTCGAAAATTCTATGTGATTGCCACTTAAGGTATTATGTGTAACTATTTTGTTTTTTGAGAATGTGAATCTATTGAGTATATGGTTGCTCAACCCCTCTCTATTTTCCTTTCTTCTGGGTTTTGACTGAATCAAGTATAGAACAGTCTATATTTTTGGGCCACTTGCAATTAGCTACGGACCCGAATGCAAGCATGCTGCAGGATTTTGGCTGCTGCTACCATGTTTTCCTTCTGTAAATAAATAAAAGTGTTGTAATAATCATAAGCATTTAGTCTAGCTTTGGCTGTGAATTCCCTTTGGTTATTTGTCATGTACTTCTTTAATTACATACCAACTATTCATAGCCTGAATAGGCTTGAACTCAATACACATGGGTATGTGACTCGAGGTTTTGACTCCATTTGCTAAGTTTTTATTATGTGAAGAACTTCAAGTGATATCCAGCTTATGGTTGGCCCCATTTATTTTCTACAGTTATAGGCTGAACTTTAGCAGTTTCAATCCTGAACACTCTGTAAACACAAATTTTGAGGTTAAAATAAATTAGGTAAGAAATTCAGTAACAAATTGAGTTTTTGTATTGACATTGTATATATCGGTACAATCTCTGTATAATTGTTACAAGAACAAGCATAAAAAATCGTCTGAGTCGATCTTCTTGATTAATCTTGAATGAATTTGGTCTTGAGATCGGGCCTAATAGGCTTAATCGCAACCGAGAAAATAGTTTGATCTCTTAGAGTAGATGGCAAGTGTTTGGAGTGATTGTTGTCTTCTTTCAGAGATAATTTTTGAGCTCTTGTTATTCTGAATGCCAACCCCCAAAGTGGGAGAAATAACTCCCCTTTTATAGAGAAGATGGAATTAACGTTTCTTACTAATTATCCCTAAAAGAAAAGGAATAATAATTTATTTTCTGCATCATTCGTGACAGGTGCCGTTTTTTAATTGGCCGCCATAATTATTCACCAAATATTTAATTTAATTTATCATCGTAATTAATTTGACACGTGGCGGAATATAGCTGGACGAAATGCAAATATTTCATTTTCCATGTGGCACCACTCGATTTCTCATTGAATTTTTTGCCTTCTACAAATACCCCCTCGAGAGTCGGTTGCGTACACAAACTTGAAGGGTTCTTTTTTTTTTTTTTTGGTCTAGCGGCTAAGTCTCGAACTTTCGACAGATGCAAACAATAGGAAATTTGATGGGCATTTTTTTAATTGCCAGGTAATTTGGCGACTTGGCACTTGTCGCCTTTTTTTCCAGGGACCCTAGTTTGATTAGATGAACTTAATAAGGTGGGCCAACTTGACGAACCCTCAAATAAACTTAGGCCCAAAATATTTTTTTCTAAGAAGCTTTTTCTTTTTCCTTTTCTTTTGCTACTAGAAGCATAAAAGGAATATACAAAAGAAAATTTTGAGTTCCTGGAAAGAACCCGGGCTTGAGAAAATAAAATGAGGCCGAAAAGCTTTTTGTTTCTCCTTTTCTTTTGCGAAAAGCACAAAAAGAATATAAGAAAAGAATTGAGTTATGGAAAGAACGCACGAGTCTTGAGAAAAAAGGAAAATTAGATAATGCTTTTTATGATAAAATTTATCAATAACAATAACACTACTTCTCAATGTGGGTTTCGATTTCACAGGGTCTAAAAATCCAGATATAGGCAGTCTTACCTCTACCGGTATTCCTATCCGTAGAGAGACTGAATCCAAGATATCAACAAAATAAGATTTTGAAAAAATATTTATCAAAGAAACATTTTATGAAAACCTTTAATGAGATACAAACTAAGAATACACTATAGAGAATGAATTAAGAAATAGTTATAAATAGGTGGCCATAACTATGTAAAATTTATCAACAACTATAATCCCTTATCTTCAAATAAGAGTAGGAGTCGGAAGTTTCAATGCCAATTACTATATAAATCATCCAAAGGCTACCTTCATTTCATCTACTTCTCTACTATTCGTTCAGTGAGCCATTGTTGCTGTGAATTTGCTTTCTGTATGTTTGTTTTTTTCCCCCTTGCATCTTCATCAGCCTCAAGCAAAATTAGCGTAAAATTCAGAATCTTGAGGGGCATTTCTTATTCGAACAAGGGTTTTCTGTGTCCTCCTTTGAACTTCCAGGAAGCCTTCATCTTTTGGAATGAGAGAGACAACCAAAGAGGGAGTGAGAGAAGAAGGAATTGAGATTGAGTACTTTAGGTTTTGGCTCTGTACTGCGTCGTTTATCTGACTAAAATTCGTTCATTTTTGGCCGCGTTAATCTGGTTGGCTTCGGGTGGGCTTGCTTGCACGTAGAACCCTTCCGTGTTTTTTTTCTTTTTTTTTTTTTTTATCAGAGATGTTATTTGGGGGGGATCGTGCATCCAACGTGCTGCCGCTTTTCAGCAATTTAATGCAAAATTACCCCATAGTGTTGGTCAGAGGGACAAACACTTCATCGCAATTTGCATGTTTTGTCGCTGTTGGGAACACCATGCCGTGAACAAATGCTGAATTTTGGCCAATCCTTTCTGATTTTTACCTTTTTTGGGGCCCCTTCCTTTTGAAGTCCTTTTACATTGGTTTCACATGTTTTTTTTGTGTGATTTTTTTTTTTTTGGCACTACGATTAACATCCCTTTTTTTAGGAGGCTTATCATCCGAAGTATCGAATGCTTTGAACTTTGAATTGAAAGGAACGTCTACGTCATTTGCAACAAAGAGTACAAAACCCTCTTGCATTTGGATGGCTTGCCCATATGGGTTTACCGTAGGACGTCTTTTATTAAACTTTCGACCTTTGCATGGCTCGCCCGCAAGAGTCCACCATACGCCGCATTTTATTAATTTTCGACTTTTGGGTGTCTTGCCCGCAATGATCCACCATAACCTGCCGCTTATTAATTTTTGACCTTTAGATGTCCTATCCGGAAGGATCTATCATAGGGCACCTTTTTTATTGGAGAGTTAATCAATCTATTCGAAAAGTTTATAGCTTCTTGTTCGACTCACTTATCCCTACATTTGCCACTTGTGGTAGCTTTCATTGTAATGCATCACCCTTTTTTTAGGCTTGTTTCATACATGGCCATTTTCTCGATTGAGTCTTATAACAAACAAAAGTATTTGTGCATTCAATTGGGCAACAAAGATGTGAAGGACACAAAAGTACAGATTCGCAAGCCCACAGCTCACTTTTCCAAATCAAAACGTCACGAAGGTCCACCAAGCCTCCCTTCTTGATCAAAAGAAAATTTAAAAACAAGGGAAATGGTTTTATCATCAAGTCACCATGTTGCCTAAGAGAGTGTCCCATTGTATCAGTTATTGCACCATGACATAGATGGCAAGCAGAAATCATGGGAGAAACTTTCATTATAGGGAGAGTTTTCTTACACCCCTTTCTATTGGGAATGGCTGGAGGATGTTCTCACCCGTTGTAGAGACTTATTAGTTGCCAATCATTTGTTTGATATCCTTTACGCATCGCCCTTTGTTTACGACAAGTGTCCGAATATTGTTCGAGCAATATGCGAGCACCGGTGCTCCGAAACAAACTCTTTACATTCCTCGAAAGGCGAAATATCTGTTTCTCTACTGGACAACCCTGGCTTCCTGGGCCTTCTATTCTCAAGTTTTCTCTATGATGAGATTGTTCCTCCATCCAAAGAACTCAAGACTAACTGGGAAGAAGTTGCACACATTTATTTACAGCTTATCACATTCTTCGACAACATTTTGATCACAAATCAACCATAGAGGAGAGAATCGCATTTTGGTTCCGTGGACCAGTCAAATATCACGCTCCTATGAAATCAAATCGTCAAAGACGAGTCCCTCTCCCAACTAATGTATCTTTAACTATCGAAGTCCATGGTTGAAATGAGTCTCATGCTGTCTTTGACAAGTTAGGCATGGCCAATGGTGAGTATATAGAGACTTTCCTTGCGGCCCTTCTTTCATATTGGTTGTGCTTGTTCGTACTGCCAGTTAGAGATGCTGGTTTCATTCGTCTTGAGATTTTCTCAGTAGCATCAAGTATAGATAGAGGCCAAGCATATTAACTTTTTTTGTCCATCCTAGCAAGCATTTGCAGAGGTCTTGATGAAATTTAACGCTCTGCTCATCCGAGAAGGAAAGGAGGTCATATCCCATGGAATTTTTTTATGCTTGGGTAGCCAAATATTTTCGGACATATGACTTTGATGATCATGTCTCATCCAACCTAAGAATGCTAAAATTCAATGGCTTTGGTCAGGCTAAACCATTTGACCTTAATAGAGCATGTGAGCTCATAAGTTATGGTAGGATTTTTTACTGGAATTTTGCTATCAGACATTGAATCAAAGAGACTCTCATCAATAATGACCAACTATCATGGGATGACTTTGCTTATTTTGCTAGCATTCGTTCGAGTTACATCTGTTGCCACTGCGAGGATAGTTTTGTTATAGAGCATTATTGCCCCCACAGGTTTAGCAAACAATTTGGTTTTCATCAGGACATTCCTGCAGACATAGATTTCTCCATCCTTCTGAGTTCAAAGATTATGTTTTGACTCCATCAAGAATGTGTATGCTATGGAATAAATTCTTAAGTGTTATTTCCTGGTCAATGCCCTTCTATGGAGACAAAGTTCATTCTTTGCTTCCTAGAGTGGTGGTCTAAAGTGTTCCTTACTTCATCAGGTGCCTATTGTGCAGGGAACTCAAAGAGGAAGAAAGATAGTTCATCTAACTAAAATATTCAAAGGGATAAACGTCCTTTTCGCTCGAAGCACAAACTGGAGATAGTTCACTCCTAAAAGCCTTTAAGATCTCCTATTCTTGAAACAGAAGGCAACACTCCTCAGACAAAGGTCCTAAGAATAGGCGCTGCCATCTCAGTCACACCTATCTCTGTAATTCCCATCCAAAGTGTTCCTATGTCAGCAAAGGACCCAGATGAGGCTATACTTACTCCTGAGCCTTCACCTGCTACAACTAGTAGACGAAAGTTGAAGTCTATTGTTGTTTGTACTCCTAATGAACAGGGTACGTCAAATGTCCAAGGAAGTAAGTTGAATTATAGGAAGGTCATTTTCCCACTCCAGAGAATATCATGGACATTTTGGATTGCAATCCCATCCCTACCGAGTGCATGATAATATTGTTTTTAAATGCTTACCTCAATGGTCCCTTATTTGACCCCCTTTTTTTTCTTTTAAAAGGGAGAAAGCAGTGAAATGAATTATAAGGAGAAGTTGGCACATGTTCCTCTACCATCAGGAAATCACTGTTTCTCCTCAACAACTCCAAGAGTATTTGTACCCCAAGCGATGATATTGAAGTTGAGTCCACCCCCAAGGCAGATCCTCCATGAGTGCCCCCTCTACTACGCCCTCCAAGAGCTTCGCAAGATGTTTTTGTCTTCAATGTTGATGTCGTCATAAGCGAAGCAAACAAAAGTGGAGCATGGACGACAGATCACGTTATTCTTAACAAGGTGTTTCTCACCCCTTTTGGAAGGCTTCATTGCCTTAAGGCCGAGTTCGATAACCTTTAGGATCTCATCAATGAAAGAGGAGGTGATGCTACTCCTTTAATGAGCAAAGTTGAAAGGCTAATCCACCAGGCATGCGACCTCAAAGATTGGCAAGAGAGCTACTCTGACAGAATGACTACCGAGGTATGAGAGAGCTATCATATAGAGGTCGTTAGTAAGCTTAACGAGGCATCCCATTAGCTGGACACAGGAAGCACTCATTGCAATGTGCTTAAGGCTAAGCTAGGCCAAGTGGAATCAAGGCGTGAGAAACTACTGAAAGAGCTGCAATCCTTAGATGTCAAAAGAAGGACCTCAGTTGTCAAGTGGTGGCTAGTGAAGATTTGCTTTAAGAGGCTGAGCGGGCAGTCATTGGCTTAGAGGGTCAGATTAACACTCTTAATACCATTGTAGTCACAGACCCGACCACCAATGCTTATATGGAGAAGACTGAAGCTTACGTAAAAGAGTCCTTTGAAGATTTGAAGACCTTCCAATGGACACCATGTGTTTTTTTTTCCGATATAGATTCATTATATGCTTAATTTTTTTTTTTTGGGAAGTGAACTTCTTTCCAGTCTTGTGTAAAATAATGATTGGTCTTCTTATCGCGAGCACCTGATCTCCAATATGAAATAAGCACGGTTGTACGTTTTTGTTGAATGCTCGTGATAAGCAAGCTTGATAGCATTTCAACTTTTGTTGCGCTCAAAGTCTTTTTTTCATTAAGTGCCTTAAGCTTGGCTAAGCGAAGCTTGTGATTTTCATCTTGGTCAAGCCTTCTTGTATAGCGATACAAAGTGAAGGAATTTGAAGCTCTAGAGGTAATACCGCTTCAACCCTATACACAAGAGCCAAAGGACTCGATTGACTTGGCATCTTATACGTGGTTCTGTATGCCCAAAGAGCCTATCCTAATCTTTCATGCCAATCCCGCTTTGACTTTTCCACCAGTTTACTTAATAGGTTACAAAGTGTCTTATTGAAAGCCTCTGCTAACTCATTCGCAGGTGCATTATACATTGAAGATTTGTGCTGAACAAATTTAAACTTTCCACAGAGGTCATTCACCAACTTGTTGACAAATGGTTTGTCGTTGTCGGTGATAATGTATCGAGGCACGCCATATTAGTAGATGACGTGTGTTGGAATAAAATCAATGACATTCTCCTTTTTGACTTCTCTTGGCGGAATTGTTTCTGCTCATTTACAAAAGTAGTCCATTGCTGCCAAGATGTACGAGTGACCAGTAGAAGACTTCAAAGTGATGGGTCTCACAACATCGAGCCCCTAAGCTTCAAATGGCCAAGATACCGCAGTTAGATGAAGTGATTCAGGAGGTTGATGAATAAAATTGTATGAAACTAGTAAGGCTCACACCTGTTTGCATAGTTAATTCAATCTTGCACCATGGTGGGCCAATAGTAACCCATCATCTTGATTCAATCATACAATTTGGGCCGTACCTAGTGTGCACCGCATATTCCTAAATGTGCTGCATCCATTGTTTGTCTTGCCTCTTTATTACCTAAGCATCATAACCAAATGTGGAGTAAGGAACGCTGATAAAGAGTCCTATTGAAGTAAAGGAAGCGAGGATCTCCTTGTTGGATTTTTGTCTTATGCTTTGGATCATTAGGGAGCTTCCCCTGCTACAAACAATCAATGAGCAATTGATGCCACTCTTCTTCATCTACTTCTTAAGCACTGACTGCAATGACATCTTCCTCAAACTCTTCATTAAGGGCTACAATGACCCATCGATTGCAGACGGGAGCATTTATGTTTTCTTCTGCTCCTCAGTACCAAAGTGCCTGCAAGATTTGTAAGTGAATCAGCCATCTTATTGGTATTCTTAGGAACATGCTCTAACTTGATGGTTTCAAGCTTGCTTAACAATCGCAATGCATACTTATAGTATGAAATGAGATCATCTTTTTGGACTTCACACTCTTCGAGGAGTTGTTTAATGACCAATTGCATGTCATCATAGATGTCGAGATCTTTGATTCCCATTTCAATAGCCATTTGAAGGCCCAAGATTAACGTTTGATACTCAGCCATGTTAGTTGAACACAATTGGGTATGAATGAATAGGCGAGGACGTGCTTTCATGGGAGATAAACGCTACACCGGTACCAGCCCCATCATTTTTTATAGCTCCATTGAAGTACATTTCCCAAGGCGGGATGATATTAACAAAGAATACATCCTCACCTGATAAGTCATTGTTTAGCTCCCACTCATTAGGAGTTGGATGATCTCCTAAGAAATCTGCCAGAGCTTGCCCTTTGACTGTCATCTGTAGCACATAGATAAAATCATGCTGCTTCAAAATCATAGCCCACTTTGTAAGTCACCCGCTGAGAGCTGACCTTGACAAGATATACTTGATGGGATCAGCTTTAGAAACCAACATGCACTGTATATGCCTGCATATAATGTCTTAGTTTTTGAACAGAAAATATGAGTGATAAGCACATCTTTTCCATGGGAGAATACTTTGGTTCAGCCCCAACCAGTGTACAGCTTAAATAGTATAGAGTTACTTCTTTTCCTTCCTAATTCGTTTGAACACATAATGCTCCTAATAACTATTCTTGAGCCGCGATGTAAAGTATAAGAGGCTTGCTAGGGATTGGTGCTCCCAACACTGGAGGATTTGACGAGTACTTCTTAATTTTCTCAGAAACTTTACGGCATAACTAGTCCCATTCGAAAGGTGCTCCTTTCTTCATAAGGTGGCTTAAGAGATGACAATGACCAGCAAGATTCAATATGAACCTTCGAATATATGCCAAGTATCCTTGAAGACCACAAAGCTCTTTAAGATTCTCCGGCTTGGGCATGTCTTGGATGGCTTTGATCTTGGATTGGTTGCTTTGATCTTGGATTGGTTATTCTCTATCCCCTTTGGCAAATGATGAAACCCAAGAGCTTTCTAGAAGTGACGTCGAATGTACACTTGATTGGGTCTGGCGTCCTTTTGGATTTAACAACTAAGTCATCAAAGTAGCACTCAATTGTCTTGTGAAGCATATCATCAAAAATATTTTGCATTTCTCTTTGATATGTTGCCCCAGCATTCATTAGACTGAAGGGCATCACTTTATAATAGAAGATGCCTTTGGGTGTGCCAAAGGTCGTGGCCTTCTTGTCTTCCGGTGCCATTTGGATTTGATTATACCCCATAGTACAACCTATGAACGATAAGACCTCGTGTCCCATAGTTGATCAATTATAAGCTCGGTTATAGGCAATGAGAAGTAATCTTTTATAAAGGCCTGCCTGAAGGGGGCAGGCGCACCACCGCCGTAGCTGTTTCTCTAAGAACACCCACAAGGCTCTTTGAACTTCTTAACCATAATTAACCTGTTAATAGGCGAAAGCAGCGGAAACTCTTATCGAAATCTAACTAAAGTTCGGGAGGGTGATTCTAAAACATGCATTATATACATACTTAAACCCTATCCATAATGTTCTTACACATATGTAATCCCAAAAATACAACCATACTTACATTTAATAAACATAACTCATAACATAAATAAATAACTGGGTCTGCATTCCCAACTAAGTTATTCGAAATTATTTCACAGCTAGCTAGCTCTCTTAGTACTCCTGTGGTCCCTTTTTGCTCTTAAACCTGAAAAATGGTGAGGTCATGAGCTCCCCGAGCCCAATGAATAACCCTTACCTTCCCTGTTGTTACATTTTGCACATTAACCAGTTAACACATAATGACATAGTACACGTAATTTATGACATATAGACATAACATATCATATAGCATATAGAAGGCGATAAGAGAACTTGCTTATGTTCCAGAAATTGAAATAAACTAATATATTTTATATCCAACATGTTCCCAAACTTCACAAACACACACACACATATGTATGTCATGGGATGGGCAATTAGACTAACTTAGTCGTACCTGTCCCATACCTGGTACGTTTCAAGGATCTTCATTTTCACTTAAATCCCTGAACAAACTCTGCTGTTAGTCTATTCACTAAACTAATCATGGTTGTCCCATACCAACCATGTCCTTTGGGCTCCTAATCCTGATTGAAGTCCAAAAGAAAGCAAAGCCTGCTAAATCATGCTAGTGGCCCGTCCGTAACCATACTTAACACATACATAAAGCATATTCCATTCAAAAGTCCATATACATGCTAAATATATTATATATTTCTTTAAACATATTTATGGATCACACATATGGTTTAAATCGATCACAATTTTACAAATATCCTGAATGATCCTTCAAATCCAAAACCAAGTCCAAATCCAAACTAAAACCAATTTCATATCATATCCAAAGTCCGAATTCAAGCCAAAACCAATTTCATAACATATCCAAAGTCCAAATCCAATGCCAAAACCAATTTCATAACCTATTACATATTCTTCGATTGAATGCAAGCCTTTTTAGTTTAGGGGAAATCAACTCATGACTCATACAAAGAACCATCACAACACAGGGGTGACAAACACATCCTAGTGGCCCAGCTACGGCTCATTGATATGGAACTAACGAATGGTGAACCAGCCGCAACTCATTCATAGGGTACCAACCAGGCACTCAACGCTCTAAAGTACGTAAAGGTCCTCAAATCACAAACTGATGAGTCACATTCATATCCTGGAATACCAGGGACCCATATAGCTCCCAAATAACAGAAACTGAAGAGTCAATTGGCAGACTGGGCAGTGCCCACTCAAGGTACCAGCCAACGATTTACACAGCTCCAAACACAAAGACAACTACTTCTATAGTCATAATTCTAGAATACTCTATAATAGCCTCAGACAAGGCATGAACACCTTTCCCCAAAAACGTAACTTAACAAAATCATATAATCACATTTTTATTTTCAAAGAAATTCAATTCCATAATTTTAACAAAAATATAATTAAAACAAAGCATAATTCCACTCAAAATACTTTTCACAAGTTTCCAACAATTCATAACCACATTTTACTGTTATAATGCGTGAAATCATCATAAACATGATGACTATTTAATTTATGCGTATGAATAACCCATAATTACACCAAAAATAACGTTTCACTCAAAATTTCATAACTTAAAGGATACACATCCAACATGAACAAAAATTGGACAATTACGAACTAGTATCATGCATTCACTATAATATTTTCGTAAGTTTATGCTGAGCCAGTTCTCCATAATAATCAAAACAGTACCAAGAATTATGCTTTAAAATAGTACAATTTCAATCAAAAATCCACAACCCATGAAGTACATCTCCAAAGTTCATAAAACCTTTCAGAAAATTTATAAACATCATACAGAACCTATGTTATAATTTTCACAATTTTATGCCAAGCCAATAATTATCAGAAAATTCAGACAGTAACAAAACTTTGGGCACTAAAATAGGACAGTTCTGTCAAAAATTCATAACTCACAAAGTGCATATCCAAAATTTATGAAACTTAACAAAGAATTGCAACACATAGAAACGAACCCACAGTAAAAATTTTATAATTTTTCTCCAATCCAATAGCTCACAATAATCAAAATACTAACCAAATTTCAGAACGAATTTATAGGGAAGATTCAATCAAAAATTCATAACTCATAAAATAAGTATCTAAAATTCATGAAAATTTACAAAATATTGTCCAACAATGTAGGGAACCTACAGTATAAATGTCAGAAGTTTTCAATGCTCTAATAATTCGTAGAAATTCGTATAGTAGCATGGTCTTTGAAAAATCCGAAAATTCAACTTAGTTTCTATCATCTTGTTCATCCAATACAAGCAATCAACTCAAAAATCCATATTCTAGCATACAAATGAACAAATTAACAGCATCATCATCAACCCACAACATCCAATTTATCCAAAACTCACAACTAATCATGAAACCTTGAGGGGTGAGTTTCTAAATAGTGAAATTGGTGTTCTAAACTACTAAAACCTAAAATCAAATTCATAATTTCAATTCAAAATCAATTCCTCAAATTCTAAGTTGGGAAAAGCAAGAATTACTCACCTTGAATTGATTTCAAAATCAAAAACCTTAATCTTCTTCTCCTTCTTCTGCTTCTCCTCCTCTTTTTCTTCTTCTTCTCTTCTTCTTTGCCTCTCTTTCCCTTAGTGTGTGTGTGTGTGTGTTTTGTGTGTGGATAAAAACAAAGAACCCCCCCCCAAATTCACGTAAAACCCCCTTCCCCCTTTTCCTTTTCTTTTTCCTTTTTTTTGGGTCAAGCCCCCTTTTTTGACTCTTCCTTCCCTTTCTTTTTTTTTTTTTTGGGCACAATTACTGCTAAATGAGCAACATTTTCTAATCAAACCTAAAAACATAATAATAATAATAACATAAAACACATACATGTGCCTAAGATAAAATGCATATAATATGCACATAATTTACATATTGCACATAATTTAAAATAAGTAACAACAACTTCGGGGCATTACATCTTTTGAGCATGCGTTGTTAAGATCCCAAAAGTCTACACAGATATAAAGTTGTCCATTTTTCTTTCTTACAGGGACAACATTCGCGATCTAGGTTGGATACCTTACCTCTCGAGTGAAGCCCGCTTCAATGAGTTAATTGACATCTTTTTTAATTTTAGGTACGAACTCTAAACGGAATTGCCACTGGGCTACTTTTTCACACCACTTTTTATGGATAGGTGATGGACTACAACTTTAGGATTAAGCCTTGACATCCCTTGTAACTCTATGCGAATACGTCCGTATATTTCGAAAAGAGATTGAAGTACCGATTTTCTTCCTTGGATGTTAGCAATGAATTTACATAAATAGGGCGAGCTTCCTTGGTAGTTCCAAGATTCGATTCCTTTCGATCATCGACTGCCCCTTATCCTCCAAGGTTTCAGGAGTTTGTACAAGCTCTATCTCTGAATCTGAATCCTCACATTCTCGAGCTATGATATGATGAGAAGAAAACCTCATCTTGCCCTTCCTCCTTGTTAAAGTTGGAGTTACTTTGTTGACCAATGAAGATCACAGTGCGCCTTTTCATTCTCAATGAACCTTCTGTCTTGATATCCAGGGTTGAAAATCTCTTCATTTATGAAGGGATAGAACTTTGTACCTCATTTCTATTACCTAGACGATTGAATACTAAACTTTTGAGCTCCTGTTGAACACTAAAAGCTTTCAAGGGCTTTGTTCCTGTCTTGATCATGTTGAACGCTGAAGGCTTTGGTTGTGCCCTAATTCTGGAAAAGATAAATGGACGTCTTATTAAACTGGATGGTTATGATCTATTGAATACAAAAGTCCTCTTGCTAGGTGGATCGTCCTCCGCTTCACTCTCATCTATCTCTTCAGCTTACATGTGCTGAACTGCTAACTGCTTATTCTTTCATCGCCCTGAGATTCTGATTGGTTGCAGTGGCGTGTAGCCAAGTCCGGCTTCAGAGACACCTACTAAACCTCCTTGCTCTTAGATCATTTGTTGAGTTTCATTAAGACTATGAGGCTTGGATTCGATTACCTTTCCTAAGGTAGTTGGATTTTAAAAGTCAGAATTGGCTCTTTCTATAAGCTTGTATGCATTTGGATAAAATCCTTCTTTGGTCCGTGTATACAGCAAGTCCTTCTCCTCTTTCAACAAAGCCTTAGAAGAAGAGACAAACCCAGGAAGAGGGTGTTTGCTCACCTTTGGCTAGTACACCTTTTGTGTTGGCAATGTGGCACTTCCTTTAAGGGCACCCAAGCTTGCCTCATTAGCCTTCCTAATAATTTTGCCTTTAACCTCTCCATTTTCAATTCCATTGAAGGGAGATTCACCTTCCTTACGATAGGATTTGGAAGCATACCTCAAAACCAGTGTCATGGAGTTTGTTGAAGCAACCACCTGTCTTATGACCTATTAGCGGGCTGTATTTCGCTAACTTGGTTTATCATCCTCTTTGCCATGCTTTTTGTTATTTTGCATTGTCGTGCCCCGTTGCCACCTACGCATCCTTGGTAACTTTTAAGTCACATTTACCTATGCAGGAAATTGTTGATATTATCATCTCTTTAGGTGTCGAACCTTCTTTAAAGAATTTAGTATCAGTGAAATGTGATTCTGCCTTAGTGAATGGATTAACATCACCATTAATCTTCCTTTCTCCTCCATGATAGTACTTGAGACATTATTGTAGAGTTGAATCTACTATTCCATGTTCATGAAGCCATGAGCATCCGAGCAACGGCTTGTAGGAAGTCTTAGAGTCAATTACATGGAAGATTAAAGATGTTGATAGGTCTCCTATCATCAGTTCAAGGTGAATAATGTGGATCACACGTTGAATGTCTAGGCTAAATCCTTGGATCACCATTTGGCTCTTAGAAAGCTCTTCCACCGTGATCCGTATGTCAGTCATTGTAGACTTGGGCATGATTTTAACAGTTGACACTCCATCAACAAGGATCCATTTGACTTTTTATTCCCCGATATAGCAAGTAACAAATAGAGGGCAATTATCAGGCTTGGATCCCAGTAGTAGGTCATCATCGTTAAAGGCGATGGTAGTGATGCAAGCAGCATATTCAGCAACATCTTTTATTGACTGACCAACATCTTTTACCATGTCAACATAAAGCTTTGGGTGTTATAAGGCAACAACCACATGTTGACGTATGTCTTCTGGCAAATTAAAGATTTGTCTCCAATCCTTACATATTGGTAAAGTCTCTAAAATATTTGGAGTCTTATCGTCATCCTTTGAAGGTTTCTCCTGCTTTTCTTCATCCTCATCATCCTCGTCCTCTAGCTCATAACATGAAGTCATGTTAACAGCGATCCTCTCAAAAAATATCCCACCAGGAAGAATTCTTCTAGTGCGACAGGAACAAGCGGCTCCTGCTTGAGCATATCGATAGGCAGAATTTCTCGTCTCTTGTTTGTTTTGACTTTTTCTTGCTTTTTGCACATCGAGGATTCTTTTTCCTACCATGTCTTTTTCTTTGATGAAGGGGTGGCGCCTGAGCTTGTAACGCCCCCCCAAAGGGGCGGATGCGGCACCGTCATGGATGCCCGATTCGGAACATCCATAAGGTTATTTACACTTCTCAACCATAATTAACCAATTAATAGGCGATAGCAGTGAAAGCTCTTATAGAAATCTAACTAAAGTTCGAGAGGGTCACTCTAAAACATGCATTACATACATACTTAAATCGTATCCATAATATTCTTACACATATAAAATCCTAAAAATACATCCATACTTACATTCAATAAACATAACTCATAACATAAATAAATAATGGGGTCTGCAGTCCCAACGAAGTTCTTCGAAATTATTTCACAGCTAGGTAGCTCTCGTAATACTCCTGTGGTCCCTTTTTGCTTCCAAAACCTGAAAAATGGTGAGGTCATGAGCTCCCCGAATCCAGTGAATAACCCTTACCTTTCCCGTTGTTGCACTTTACACATTAACTAGTTAACACATAATCAAACAGCACATGTATCTTATGACATATAGATAGAACATATCATATAGCATATAGAAAGCGATAAGAGAACATGCTTATGCTCCAAAAATCGAAATAAACTCATACCTTCCATATCTAATATGTTCACAAATATCACAAACACACACAAACATATTTATGTCACGGAATGGGCAATTAGAGCAGCTTAGTCGTACCTATCCCATACCAGGTACGATTCAAGGACCCTCGTTTTCACTTAAGTCTCTAAACAAACTCTGCTGCTAGTCTATTCACTAAACTAACCATGATTGTCACATACCAATCATGTCCTTTGGACTCATAGTCCTCACTGAAGTCCAAAAGGAAGCAAAATCTACTAAGCAACTTAACAGCGTGCCCATAACCATAATTAGCGCATACATCAAAGCAACTTTCTCATAAAAGTTCATGTATTTGCCATAAACACATCATATATTTCAAGATCAACCACAAGCTAGCTCATAAATATCCTGAATGATTGTTCAAATCTAAAATCCAAATCCAAGCCAAACTAATTTATAACATATCCAAAGTCTAAATTCAATGCTAAAACTAATTTTATAACATATCACATATTCTTTGACTGAGTGTAATCCTTTTTAGTTTAGGTGATATCAACTCATGATTAACACAAAGAACCATCACAACACAGGGGCGACAAACACATCCTGGTGGCCCAGCTACGGCTCATTCATATGGTGCTAACTAGTGGTGGACTAGCCGCAACTCATTCATATGAAACCAACCAGGCACCCAACACTCTAAAGTACGTAGAGGTCCTCAAATCACAAACTGATAAGTCACCTTCACATCCTGGAGTACTAGGGACCCATACAGCTCCCACATAACACAAACTAAAGAGCCAATTGGCGGACCGGGCAGTGCTCACTTAGGGTACCAACCAATGACTCACACGGCTCCAAACACAAAGACAACTACTTCCATGGCTATAGCTCTAGAACGCTCTATAATAGCGTCAAACAAGACATGAACCTCTTTCCCCAAAAACCTAACTTAATGAAATCAAATAATCGCATTTTTATTTTCAAAGAAATTCACTTTCACAATTTTAACAAAAACATAATCAAAACGAAGCATAATTCCATTTAAAATACTTTCACAAGTTCCCAATAATTCATAACCACATTTTACTATTATAGTGCATGAAATCATCACAAACGTGATGACCATTTAATTTATGCGTACGAATAACCATAACTACACCAAACATTGCATTCCGCTCAAAAATTCGTAACTTAAAGAATGCACATCTAACACTCATGAAAATTTGCAGAAAAATACAATATAGCATGAGTTATTAATAATAATATTTTCATAATTTTCACAAAAGCCAATCCTTCACAAAAATTGAAACGGTACTTGAAGATGCACATTAAACTGGAAAAGTTCAATCAAAAATTCATAAATCATAAAATATAGATCGAACATTCATACAAATTAACAAAAAAAAGCCAAGTATCATAGAGCATACATATTAAACTTTTCATAATTTTACAACAAGAAAATAACTCATAAAAATTAAAATAATAACCGAAATCATGCATCACATCAGGGCAGTTCAATCAAAAATTCATAACTCACAAAGTATACATCCAAAATTCATGAAACTTTGCCAAAAATCTCCAAATAACATGTATTCTTCACAGCAAAATTTTCACAATTTTTCTCCAACCTAATGAATTCACAATAATTCAAATATCATATGAATTTTCACACCATGTAACAGGACAACTTCAATCAAAATGTCATAACTTCTAAGCCACATATCAAAAATTCACAAAAATAAACTTGAAATTACCAAATATCATGGGTAACCTACAATAATCATTTCAGGAATTTTTGCCTACAAAATAAATCACAAAAATTCAAACAGTGCTGGGCTATGTGCAAAATTCGAAAATTCAATCTCTATGCTTCTACTTTCTTGTTCATCCAATATAAGTAACTAATCCAAAAATTCTTAGTTTAACATGCATTTTGATGTATTCATAACATAACCATCAATTCACAACACTCACATAACCCTAAAATCACGAATCATCATGAAAATTTTGGTTATGGGTTTCTAACAAATGAAATTAGGGTTCTAATCTATTAACCTTTAAAACATCAAATTCAAAGCTTCAATTCTTAATTGATTTTCCAATTTCAAGCATAAATAATCAAATTCATCTTGCCCTAGTCAATTTTAGGTTGAGAAAAACAAAGATTACTCACCTCAATTGGCTATCAAAATCAAAACCTTAATCTTCCTCCTCCTCCTCCTCCTCCTTCTTCTTCTCTTCTTCTCTTCTGTCTGTCTCTCTTTCCGTCAGTGCGTATGAGTGTGTGTTTTGTAAGGAAGCAAACCCCCCATTTGATAGATATCACGTGAAATGGCCCCTTCCCCTTTTCTAATCTCAAGTTCCATCCATGTCAAACAAAGTCATAATTCAAGTCATATAAACTTGGCGTTCGCGTAAAATACACGTAACTCACATAATCACACATCATGAAACAAATAGTCAATCACATGCACACACAAGCCTTGCAGGTCAGAGGTCGTAAGATTGTTGCTCTGGTACTACTTCTGTAACACCACGCTTGAAGGGGTGGACGCATCACCGCTGTGGATGCCCGATTAGGAACATCCACAACACTATTTAAACTTCTTAACAATAATCAACCTGTTAATAGGCGATAGCGACGGAAGCTCTTATTGAAATCCAACTAAAGTTCGGAAGGGTCACTCTAAAATATGCATTACATACATACTTAAACTGTAACCATATTGTTCTTACACATATGTAATCACAAAAATACATTCATGCTTACATTTAATAAACATAACTCATAACATAAACAAATAATGGGGTCTGCATTTCCAACTTCAAAATTATTTCACAACTAGGTAGCTCTCTTAATACTCCTGTGGTCCCTTTTTGCTTCTAAAACCTAAAAATGGTGAGGTTATGAGCTCCCCGAGCCCAGTAAATAACCCTTCCCTTCCCCATTGTTCCACTTTTCACATTAACCGATTAACATATTATCACACAGCACACGTATCTTATGACATACAGACAGAACATATCATATAACATATAGAAGGCGATAAGAGAACATGTTTATGCTCCAGAAATCGAAATAAACTCATACCTTCCATATCTTATATGTTCACAAATATCACAAACCCACACAAACATATTTATGTCATAGAATGGGCAATTAGAGTAGCTTAGTCATACCTGTCCCATACCAGGTATGATTCAAGGACCTTCGTTTTTCACTTAAGTCCCTAAACAAACTCTGTTGTTAATCTATTCACTAAACTAACCACGATGGTCACATACCAATCATGTCCTTTGGGCTCATAGTCCTCACTGGAGTCCAAAAGAAAGCAAAATCAGCTAAGCAACCAAACGGCCTGCCCATAAGCATAATTAGCGCATACATCAAAGCAACTTTCTCATAAAAGTTCCCGTATTTTCCATAAACACATCACATATTTCAAGATCAACCACAAGCTAGCTCATAGATATCCTGAATGATTGTTCAAATCCAAAATCCAAATCCAGGCCAAACTAATTTCATAGCATATCCAAACTCCAAATCCAATGCCAAAACCAATTTCATAACATATCACATATTCTTTGACTGAATGCAAGTCTTTTTAGTTTAGAAAAAATCAACACATGACTCACACAAAAAACCATCACAACACAGGGGTGACAAACACATCCTAGTGGCCCAGCTACGGTTTATTCATATGGTGCCAACCAATGGTGGACCAGCCGCAACTCATTCATATAGTACCAACCAGGCACCCAAACGCTCTAAAGTACATAGAGGTCCTCAAATCACAAACTGATGAGCCACATTCACATCCTAGAGTACCAAAGACCCATGCAGCTTCCACATAACACAAACTGAAGAGCCAATTAGCGGACCGGTCAGTGCTCACTCGAGGTACCAACCAATGACACACACAGCTCCAAACATAAAGGCAACTACTTCTACGGCCATAGCTCTACAATGTTCTGTAATAGCCTCAGACAAGACATGAACCTCTTTTCCTAAAAACGTAACTTAATGAAATCATATCATCAAATTTTTATTTTCAAAGAAATTCAATTCCATAATTTTAACAAAAACATAATTAAAACAAAGCATAATTCACCTCAAAATAATTTTCACAAGTTTCCAATAATTCATAACCACATTTTACTATTATGGTGTGTGAGATCATCACAAACGTGATGACTATTTAATTTATGCGTACGAATAACCATAACTATACAAAACATAGCATTCCGCTCAAAAATTCATAACTCAAAGAATAGACATCTAACATTCATGAAAATTTACAGAAAAATATGATATAGCATGAGGGATTAATCGTAATATTTTCAAGATTTTCACTAAAGCCAATCCTTTACAAAAATTGAAATAGTACTTCAAGATGCACATTAAATAGGAAAAGTTCAATGAAAAATCCATAAATCATAAAATACACATCAAAAGTTCATAAAAATTCTCAGAAAATAGCCAAGCATCATAGAGCATACATAGTAAAATTTTCATAATTTTCAACAAGCAAATAACTCCTAAAAATTAAAGCAATATCCAAAATAATGCACCACAATAGGACAGTTCAGTCAAAAATTCATAACTCACAAAGTGTACATCCAAAATTCATGAAACTTTACCAAAAATCTTCAAATAACATGTGTATTCCACAGTAAAGCTTTCACAATTTTTCTCTAACCCAATGATTCACAGTAATTCAAAAATCATCTAAATTTTCACACCATATAATAGGGTAGCTTCAATCAAACATTCATAACTTCTAAACACATATCATAAATTCACGAAACTAAACATGAAATTGCCAAATATCATGGGTAACATACAGTAAAAATTTCAAGAATTCACACCTATCCAATAATTCACAAAAATTCAAATAGTGCTAGGGTGTGTTCAAAATCCAAAAATTCAATCTCTATTTTTCTGCTTTCTTGTTCATCCAATATAAGTGACTAATCCAAAATTCTTAGTTTGACATGTATTTTGATGTATTCATGACATAACTATCAATTCACAACATTCACATAACCCTAAAATCACAAATCATCATGAAAATTTTGGTTATGGGTTTCTAATAAATAAAATTAGGGTTCTAATCTACTAACCTTTAAAACATCAAATTCAAAGCTTCAATTCTTAATTCATTTATGAATTTCAAGTATAAATAATCAAATTCATCTTGCCCTAATCAATTTTAGGTTGAGAAAAATAAAGATTACTCACCTTAATTGGCTATCAAAATCAAAACCTTAATCTTCTTCCTTCTTCATGCTCCGCCTCCTCCTCCTCCTCCTCCTCCTTCTTCTTCTTCTTCTTCTTCTTCTTCTTCTTCTTCTTCTTCTTCTTCTTCTCTTCTCTATGGCTCTCTTTCCCTCAATGCGTGCGAATGTGTGTTTTGTGAGAAAGCAAACCCCCCGTTTTGATAGATATCACCTGAAATGGCCCCTTCCCCTTTTCTTTTTCTTTTTTTTTGGGTCAAGCCACCTAGTTTGACTCCTCCTTCCATTTCTTTTTTTTGGGGGGGGCACAATTACTAAATGAGTAATATTTTCCAATCACTCCCAAAAACGTAATAATAATAATAACGTAAAACACGCACTTGTGCCTAAAATAAAATGTATACAATATACATATAATTTACATATTACACATAATTTAAAATAAGTAACAAAAATTTCAGGGCGTTACATCCTTCCTCCCTTAAAATAAGTTTCGTCCTCGAAACTTATCATCACCAAGTTTCTAATCTCAAGTTCCACCCATGTCAAACAAAGTCATAATGCAAATCACATAAACTTGGCGTTCGCGTAAAACACACGTAACTCCCATAATCGTACATCATGAAACAAATAGTCAATCACATGTGCACACAAGCCTTACAGGTCAGAGGTCGTTGGATTGTTACTCTGATGCCACTTCTGTAACACCCCGCCCGAAGGGGCAGACGCGTCACCGCCGTGGATGCCCGATTAGGAACATCCACAAGGTTATTTAAACCTCTTAACTATAATTAACCTGCTAATAGGCGATAGTAGCGGAAGCTCTCATAGAAATCTAACTAAAGTTCAGGAGGGTCACTCTAAAACATACAGTACATACATACTTAAACCGTATCCATAATGTTCTTACACATATGTAATCCCAAAAGTGCATCCATACTCATATTCAATAAACATAATTTATAACGTAAACAAATAATGGGGTCTGCATTCCCAACTAAGTTCTTCGAAATTATTTTATAGCTAGGTAGCTCTCTTCATGCTCCTATGGTCCCTTTTTGCTTCCAAAACCTAAAAAATGGCGAGCTCATGAGCTCCCCGAGCCAAGTGAATAACCCTTACCTTCCCTATTGTTGCACTTTGCACATTAACCGGTTAACACATAATCACACAGTACACGTATCTTATAACATATAAATAGAACATATCATATAGCATATCGAAGGCGATAAGAGAACATGTTTATGCTCTAGAAATCAAAATAAACTCATACCTTCCATATCTAATATGTTCACAAATATCACAAATGCACACAAACATATTTATGTCATGGAATGGGCAATTAGAGTAGCTTAGTCATACCTGTCCCATACCAAGTACGATTCAAGGACCCTCGTTTTCACTAAAGTTCCTAAACAAACTCTGCTGTTAGTCTATTCACTAAACCAACCATGATTGTCGCATACCAATCATGTCCTTTGGGCTCATAGTCCTCACTGGAGTCCAAAAAAAAGCAAAATCTGCTAAGCAACCTAACAGCCCAGCCATAAGCATAATTAGTGCATACATCAAAGCAACTTTCTCATAAAAGTTCACATATTTGCCATAAACACATCATATATTTCAAGATCAACCACAAGCGAGCTCATAGAGATCCTGAATGATTGGTCAAATTCAAAATCCAAATCCAAGCCAAACTAATTTCATAACATATCCAAAGTCCAAATCCAATGTCAAAACCAATTTCATAACATATCACATATTCTTTGACTGAATGCAAAGCTTTTTAGTTTAGAAGAAATCAATACGTGACTCTCACAAAAAACCATCACAACATAGAGGTGATAAACACATCTTGGTGGCCCAACTACGGCTCATTCATATGGTGCCAACCAATAGTGGACCGGCTGCAACTCATTTATATGGTGCCGACCAGGCACCTAACGCTCTAAAGTATGTAGATGTTCTCAAATCACAAATTGATGAGTCACATTCACATCCTAGAGTACCAGGGACATATACAGCTTCTACATAACACAAACTAAAGAGCCAATTGGCGGCCCGGTCTGTGCCCACTTGGGGTACCAACCATCGACTCTCATAGCTCCAAATACAAAGACAACTACTTTTATGGCCATAGCTCTAGAACGTTCTGTAATAGCCTCAGACAAGACATGAACCTCTTTCCCCAAAAATGTAACTTAATGAAATCATATAATCAAATTTTTATTTCCACAGAAATTCAATTTCACAATTTTAACAAAAACATAATCAAAACAAAGCATAATTCCACTCAAAATAATTTTCACAACTTTCCAATAATTCATAACCATATTTTACTGTTATCGTGCGTGAAATCAACTCAAGCGTGATGACTATTTAATTTATGCATACGAATAACCATAACTACACCAAACATAGCATTCCGCTCAAAACTTCGTAACTCAAAGAATAGACATCTAACATTCATGAAAATTTGTAGAAAAATACAATATAGCATGAGGGATTAATCATAATATTTTCGTAATTTTCACTAAAGCCAATCCTTCACCAAAAATGAAATAGTACTTCAAGATGCACATTAAATAGGAAAAGTTCAATCAAAAATCCATAAATCATAAAGTACACATCAAAAATTCATCCAAATTCCCAAAAAATAGCCAAGCATCATAGAGCATACATAGCAATATTTTCATAATTTTCAACAAGCAAATAACTTCTAAAAATTAAAGCAACAAATGAAATCATGCACCACAATAGGGCAGTTCAGTTGAAAATTCATAACTCACAAAGTATACATCCAAAATTCATGAACCTTTACCAAAAATCTCCAAATAACATGTATATTCCACAGTAAAATTGTCACAATTTTTCTCTAATCCAATGATTCACAGTAATTCAAATATCATCTGAATTTTCACACCATATAACAGGTAGCTTCAATCAAAAATTCATAACTACGAAACCACATATCACAAATTCAGCAAAATAAACATGAGATTGCCAAATATCATGCGTAACCTACGGTAAAAATTTTAGGAATTTTGCCTGCCTAATAATTCAAACAAATTCAAACAGTGCTAGGCTGTGTGCAAAATCTGAAAATTCAATCGCTATTTTTCTACTTTCTTATTCATTCAATATAATTAGCTAATCCAAAAATTCTTAGTTTAATATGCATTTTGATGTATTCATGACATAACCATCAATTCACAACATTCACATAATCTTAAAACCACAAATCATCTTGAAAATTTTGGTTATGGGTTTCTAACAAATGAAATTAGGGTTCTAATCTACTAAACTTTAAAACATCAAATTCAAAACTTCAATTCTTAATTGATTTCTCAATTTCAAGTATAAATAATCAAATTCATCTCACCCTAATCAATTTTTGGTTGAGAAAACAAAGATTACTCACCTCAATTCGCTATCAAAATCAAAACCTTAATCTTCTTCATTCCTCCTCCTCCTCCTCCTCCTCCTCCTCCTTCTTCTTCTCTTCTTTCTGGCTCTCTTTCCCTCAGTATCTGTGAGTGTGTGTTCTGTGAGAAAGCAAACCCCCCCCTTTTGATAGATATCACCTGAAATGGCCCCTTCCCCTTTTCGTTTTCTTTCTTTTTGTCAAGCCACCTAGTTTGACTCTTCCTTCCATTTCTTTTTTTTTTTTTGGGGCACAATTACTAAGTGAGTAATATTTTCTAATCACCCCCAAAACCATAATAATAATAATAATGTAAAACACACACTTGTACCTAAAATAAAATGTGCACAATATATACATAATTTATATATTGCACATAATTCAAAATAAGTAGCAAAAATTTAGGAGCATTACATCCTTCCCCCCTTAAAATAAGTTTCGTCCTCGAAACTTATCATCACCAAGTTTCTAATCTCAAGTTCCATCCATGTCAAACAAAGTCATAATGCAAATCACATAAACTTGGCGTTCACGTAAAACACATGTAACTCACATAATCGCATATGATGAAACAAGTAGTCAATCACATGCGCACACAAGCCTTACAGGTCAGAGGTCATAAGATTGTTGCTCTGATACCACTTCTGTAACGCCCCGCTCGAAGGGGCGGACGCATCACCGCCATGGATGCCTAATTAGGGACATGCACAAGGCTATTTAAACTTCTTAACCATAATTAACCTGTTAATAGACGATTGCAGGGGAAGCTCTTATAGAAATCTAACTAAAGTTCGGGAGGGTCACTCTAAAACATGCATTACATACATAGTTAAACCGTATCCATAATGTTCTTACACATATGTAATCATAAAAGTAGCTCCATACTTACATTCAATAAACATAACCCATAACATAAACAAATAATGGGGTCTGCATTCTCAACTAAGTTCTTCGAAATTATTTCACAGCTAGGTAACTCTCTTAATACTCCTGCGGTCCCTTTTTGCTTCCAAAACCTGAAAATGGTGAGATCATGAGCTCCTTGAGGCCAGCGAATAACCCTTACATTCCCTGTTGTTGTACTTTGCACATTAACCGGTTAACACATAATCACACAGTACATGTATCTTATGATATATAGACAGAACATATCATATAGCATATAGAAGGCGATAAGAGAGCATGTTTATGCTCCAAAAATAAAAATAAACTCATACCTTCCATATCTAATATGTTCACAAGTATCACAAACACACACAAACATATTTATGTCATGGAATGGGCAATTAGAGTAGCTTAGTCATACCTATCCCACACCGGGTATGATTTAAAGATCCTCGTTTTCACTTAAGTCCCTAAACAGACTCTGCTGTTAGTCTATTCACTAAACCAACTATGATTATCGCATACCAATCATGTCCTTTGGGCTCGTAGTCCTCACTGGAGTCTAAAAGAAAGCAAAATCTGCTAAGCAACCTAATAGCCCGCCTATAAGCATAATTAGCGCAAACATCAAAGCAACTTTCTTATAAAAGTTCACATATTTTCTATAAACACATCATATATTTCAAGATCAACCACAAGCTAACTCATAGATATCCTTAGTGATTGTTCAAATCCGCAATCCAAATCCAAGCCAAACTTGTTTCATAACATATCCAAAGTCCACGTCCAATGCTAAAACCAATTTCACAACATGTCATATATTTTTTAACTGAATGCAAGCCTTTTTAGTTTAGAAAAAACCAACACATGACTCACACAAAAATCCATCACAACATAGGGGTGACAAACACATCCTGGTGGCCTAGCTATGGCTCATTCATATAGTGCCAACCAATGGTGCACCAGCCGCAACGCATTCATATGGTACCAGTTAGGCACCCAACGCTCTAAAGTATGTAGAGGTCCTCAAATCATAAACTCATGAGTCACATTCACATCCTAGAGTACCAGGGACCCATACAGCTCCCGTATAACACAAACTGAAGAGCCAATTGGCGGACTGGTCAGTGCCCACTCGAGGTACCAACCAACGACTCACACAGCTTCAAACACAAAGACAACTACTTCTGCAACCATAGCTCTAGAACGTTTTGTAATCACCTCAGACAAGACATGAACCTCTTTTCCTAAAAACGTAACTTAATGAAATCATATAATCAAACTTTTAATTTTAAAGAAATTCAATTCCATAATTTTAACAAAAACATAATCAAAACAAAGCATAATTTAACTCAAAAATACTTTTCACAAGTTTCCAATAATTCATAACCACATTTTACTATTATAGTGCATGAAATCATCAAAAACGTGATGGCTATTTAATTTATGCGTACGAATAACCATAACTACACCAAACATAGCATTCCGCTCAAAATTTTGTAACTCAAAGAATAGACTTCTAACATTCATGAAAACTTCCAGAAAAATACAATATAGCATGGGGGATTAATCATAATATTTTCATAATTTTCATTAAAGCCAATCCTTCACAAAAATTGAAATAGTACTCCAAGATGCACATTAAACAGGAAAAGTTCAATCAAAAATCCATAAATCATAAAATACACATCACAAATTCACCAAAATTCCCAAAAATAGCCAAGTATCATGGGGCATACGTAGTAAATTTTTCATAATTTTCAACAAGCAAATAACTCCTAAAAATTAAAGCAATAACCGAAATCATGCACCACAACAAGGCAGATCAGTCAAAAAGTCATAACTCACAAAGTATATATCCAAAATTCATAAAACTTTACGAAAAATATCCAAATAACATGTATATTCAACAGTCAAATTTTCATAATTTTTCTCTAACCCAATGATTCACAGTAATTCAAACATTATCTGAATGTTCACACCATATAACAGGGCCGTTTAATTCAAAAATTCATAACTTCCAAACCACATATCAACAATTCATCAAAACAAACATGAGATTGCAAATATCACGGGTAACCTACAGCAACAATTTCAGGAATTTTTGTCCGTCCAATAATTCACAAAAATTCAAACAGTGCTAGGCTCTGTGCAAAATCCAAAAATTCAATCTTTATTTTTCTACTTTCTTGTTCATCCAATATAAGTAACTAATCAAAAAATTCTTAGTTTAACATGTATTTTGATGTATTCGTGACATAACCATCAATCCATAACATTCACATAACTCTAAAATCACAAATCATTACGAAAATTTTGGTTATGAGTTTCTGACAAATGAAATTAGGGTTTTAATCTACTAACCTTTAAAACATCAAATTCAAAGCTTCAATTCTTGATTGATTTCTCAATTTTAAGATAAATAATCAAATTTAGCACACCCTAATGAATTTTAGGTTCAGAAAAACAAATATTACTCACCTCAATTGCTATCAAAATCAAAACCTTAATCTTCTTCATTCTTCCTCCTCCTCCTCCTCCTCCTCCTCCTCCTCCTCCTTCTTCTTCTTCTTCTTCTTTTCTCTTTAGCTCTCTTTCCCTCAGTATGTGTGAGTGTGTGTTTTGTGAGAAAGCAAGCCCCCCTTTTGATAGATATCACCTGAAATGGTCCATTCCCCTTTTCTTTTTCTTTTTTTTGGTCAAGCCACCTAGTTTGACTCTTCCTTCCATTTCTTTTTTTTTTTGGGGGCACAATTACTAAAGGAGTAATATTTTTTAATAACTCCCAAAAACATACCAATAATAATAACGTAAAACACGCACTTGTGCCTCAAATAAAATGTGTATAATATACACATAATTTACATATTGCACATAATTCAAAATAAGTAACAAAAATTTCAAGGCGTTACATCCTTCCCCCCTTAAAATAAGTTTCGTCCTCGAAACTCATCATCACCAAGTTTCTAATCTCAAGTTTCATCCATGTCAAACAAAGTCATAATGCAAATCACATAAACTTGGCATTCGCGTAAAACACACGTAACTCACATAATCACGCATCATGAAACAAATAGTCAATCACATACGCACACAAGCCTTGCAGGTCAGAGGTTGTAGGATTGTTGCTCTGATACCACTTCTATAATGTAACGCCCTCAAAATGCTAATGATATGATTTACAAAAAACTGTAGCGGAAGACTTAATAATAGAAGGCGCTACCGCTGTCCTGATAAGGACAAGGCTTACTGAAATCATTTAATCTTGCAACTCATGTTCAAATCACAAAATCTATTAAACTGAAACACTTCAAGACTGAAGTTCATAATAGTTCAACTTCAATACCATTGACTTAATCATGCCATGTGCTATCTTGCACTTCACACTACACAAGTATATTGAATATAGACCCAACTTGACTCTAAGGTCAATTCCAACATACATGCTATGCTGAATCCACTGTGAGCATCTATTGACTTCCAAAAGGGCTTGCTAAATGGAGAAACATAGGATACTTCATTACCTAAAATGGAAAACATAAAAATAATTCGAAAATATAAGCAAAAACTCAGTACATGCATTCCTGTATTGTAAAATGAGCATAGAAACACTGTTGATGGGTACCCGCTTTTGTAATTCATTTAGTTCGTAATAACAATGAAAATGAGATAGTAATATGAAACCAAATTGCTCATTATTATCTGGATGTGAACCCCTTGCAATAATGTGATCTACACATAGGTGTACACCTGCTAATCCAATCAAGAGTCGGCCTGAAGCCGCGCGGGTAAATGATGGGCTAACGTCCTATGGATGATAACTAACGGGGTCACAAGTTAAATGACAAATCACTGTATAAACTGATTCATTGATAAATTCATTAAGAGTTGTAAGTTGATAAATATGTTTTGCTTTCTGAAGATACAGACAATGGACGTACTTTGAGTCTTTAAAAATGTCATCTAACTTGATACAAGTCAACTGTTTCATAAATGTCATATGACTTGATAAATATGTTCTGACTTGATAACACTTATGCATAATGGGAAACGATAACTAGGCCTCAACTGTGTTTCATAAATATCATTGTAAGTATGTGTAGTCAGTAAATGATCCTTACTCGTATAATTGAGTAAGTAAAAGTATGTGTAACAGAAATTAAGTAATTAAATAGTATACATAACGTGGGTACTTTAATATAACTTCAAAACTGAATTGATGAAAGTAATTAAATCCAATATAAAGTAAATAAAAGTGAAATAGTCCACAATGAGATAAATGAGATTGCAAAGGAAAAGGCCTTGATGGTGACAATTGAGAGAGTGATTATAGCCTTTTTTGAAATAGGTTACTGATACGAGTTTAAGGCTTGCTGATGTATAACTTGGTTCAAGATAACAGCGAGTACACTAGATTGGCTTGATGATAAATACATTTGATATATTCTGAAGTGAGTACATAATAAAGGTTTGAGGCCAAGAGAGATATATCTTGGTTCAAAATAGCATAAACTGTAATAACTTGATCTGATAAATATGGTTTCTGAGTCATAACTCTCCCACTTCTCATATTTCATTCATAAATCCACTAGATATAGAATTCCACCCCAAATGAATCATTGAACTCAATAGAAGCTATTAAGCTCACTAAATGTGGTATTTTCTTTGTAAAATTCATAAATAATTCAAAGCTCATAAACAAACTCCCAAATGGTATACTTGTCTTCTTCTATCTTTGTAAAATCCATAAATGATTCAAAACTTATAAACAAACTCCCAAATTGTATACTTGTCTTCTTCTTTTGCATTAATCAAGCTAAAAGCTCCATAAAAGTCCATAAATATTCATTTCCTCCTTAAATAACCTTGCTTTGCTTGGCCCAAAATACACAAAATGAGTGCATGATCAATCTCACTTAATCTTTATTATTGCTCTTTACACAATTACTCAAAATATTTCTAAAAATCACCAAAATCAAAATACTAAACCAAAATTCATGAAATCTTATAGGGAATTCGAAAATAATATGGACAATCTACTAATAAAATTTTCAGAATTTTCCTCCAAGTATACGTTGCACAAAAATTGCAATAATAGCCTAATTTGCACCAAAGCAAGTCGTTTCACTTCAAAAATTCATAACTTTCACCCTAGACCTCCAATGGAGACCTAAAACCTCAATATGAAAAGATTAAGAAGTCCCAAAAAACTTTCATGCATAACACAAAACGTGATTCCCACAATAGGATTTCCAAAATGGGCTAAAACACAAGTGTGTTAGTTTTTGGTCCAATCTGTACAGTTTTGGTAAAACGCCCATAACTTTTTCCACAGACTTCGGATTAAGGCAATTCAAGAGCCCTTTGAAAGCTAACACACTAAACTATCTATCCATCAAAAATCATCACTTTTGGTTGGGCTATACATTAACAGTTTATTGCTAAAGTCAGTCCTATTTTTTTGAAATTTCCAACCCTCACTGGTTTAGTTTTCTCTTCCATTTTCACATAAATCCTCACTTGAAATCATTCCAAATCACCAAAAATATCATCATAATCATCAATAAAACTAAATATTATAAAATCAAATATGAAATAATCATCATAATCATCATAATCAATCCATAAATATGGTGTTAACTTAAGCTTGCATGAACATTATCATCCCTAAACCCTAGCATGATTCAAGCTCAACTTCACCATGATCAACACCAAAATAACTATTATTTCTTATCAAAACATCATGATCAATGATCATAAACATCAAAACAAGAATCAAAACTAAAATAAAAAATCAAAATCAACAAGATCAAACTTCAAGATTACTCACTTTGATTGCAAATAAGTTGAGATGAAGATGAGGTTTAGGGGTTTTGATGATGGAAGATGATAGCTTGAGGTACTAGATGTTAGGGGGTCGAAAGCCACCAGGGATGGCCAAAAAGATGGCCGGAAAACACCCATGAAGGGCTGCCAGCAGTTGCTGCCATGAAGAGGGAGAAAGGAGAGAGAGGGTGTGTATGTGTTGTTATGTTTGCTTAGCTAGAATGACCCCAAAAATACTTAGCTGAATTTTATCCTTTCAAAATATCTTTTTTGCTAATTAAAATTAGACACAAATGATAGTAATTAACTTAATTTAATCACACCAAAATTTTTGGGCCAAAATTTTAACCCAAAATGAATCGAGCCCAAATGAATTGGGCCAAACTTAATGAATTTGAGTCCAAATATTTTTGCATGGCTAAACATTAAATTTTTTTGTGACATTATGAAAAATAATTTAATGCTCAATCATAATCATCGAGGCCTAATATCGATTCACCTAAAATTTAATCAATCAACAAAACTTGAATTAACAATCAATGAAACTTGAATTGCAAAATGGGACCCAAATGAAATATCCTCAAACCGGGATGATTAAATACGGCAAATGAATGTGAAAAATTTAAATGGCATAAGGTAATTTGGTAAATATACAAATTGAGTGTAATTGAATTAATAAACATGATTTGCTAAATAAATAACCATGAGCGATTAAATCCATAAACATGATAAATTAAATGAATAAACATAATTAATTAACTAAATAAATATAATTTAAATAAATAAATATGGGTTAGGGTCGGGTTATTATATGTAACGCCCCGCCTGAAGGAGCGGACGCGTCACCGGCGTGGATACCCAATTAGGAACATCCACAAGGCTACTTAAACTTCTTAACCATAATTAACCTGTTAATAGGCGATAGTAGCGAAAGCTCTTATAGAAATCTAATTAAAGTTCAGGAGGGTCACTCTAAAACATACGTTACATACATACTTAAACCGTATCTATAATGTTCTTACACATATGTAATCCCAAAAATACATCCATACTTACATTTACTAAACATAACTCATAATATAAACAAATAATGGGGTCTGCATTCCCAACTAAGTTCTTCAAAATTATTTCACAACTAGGTAGCTCTCGTAATACTCCTGTGGTCCCTTTTTGCTTCCAAAACCTGAAAATAGTGAGGTCTTGAGCTCCCCGAGCCTAGTGATTAACCCTTACCTTTCCCGTTATTACACTTTGCACATTAACCGGTTAACACATAATCACACAGCATACGTATCTTATGACATATAGACAGAACATATCATATAGCATATAGAAGGTAACAAGAGAACATGCTTATGCTTTAGAAATAAAAATAAACTCATACCTTCCATATCTAATATGTTCACAAATATCACAAACACACACAAACATATTTATGTCATGGAATAGGTAATTAGAGTAGCTTAGTCATACCTGTCCCATACCTGTTACGATTTAAGGACTCTTACTTTCACTTAAGTCCCTAAACAAACTCTGCTGTTAGTCTGTTCACTAAACTAACCATAATTGTCGCATACTAATCACGTCCTTTGGGCTCATAGTCCTCACTGGCGTCCAAAAGAAAGCAAAATGTGCTAAGCAACCTAACGGGCCGCCCATAAGCATAATTGGCGCATACATCAAAGCAACTTTCTGATAAAAGCTCACGTATTTACCACAAACACATCATATATTTCAAGATCAACCACAAGCTAGCTCATAGATATCCTGAATGATTGTTCAAATCCAAAATCCAAATCCAAGCCAAACTAATTTCATAACATATCCAAAGTCCAAATCCAATGCCAAAACCAATTTCGTAACATATCACACATTCTTTGACTAAATGCAAGCCTTTTTAGTTTAAGAAAAATCAACTCATGACTCACACGAAGAACCATCACAGCACAGGGGTGACAAACACATCCTGATGGCCCAGCTATGGCTCATTCATATGGTGCCAACCAATGGTGGACCACTCGCAACCTATTCATGTGGTACCAACCAGGCACCCAATGCTCTACAGTATGTAGAGCTTCTCAAATCACAAATTGATCAGTCACATTCACATCCTAGAGTGCCAGGGATCCAAACAACTCCTACATAACACAAACTGAAGAGCCAATTGACGAACCGGGTAGTGCCCACTTAAGGTACCAACTAACGACTCACACAGCTCCAAATACAAAGACAATTCCTTCTATGACCATAGCTCTAGAACGTTCTGTAATAGCCTTAGACAAGACATGAACCTCTTTCCCAAAAAATGTAACTTAATGAAATCATATAATCAATTTTTATTTTCAAAGAAATTCAATTCCATAATTTTTAACAAAAACATAGTCAAAACAAAGCATAACTCCACTCAAAATACTTTTCAAAAGTTTGCAATAATTCATAACCACATTTTACTATTATAGTGAGTGAAATCATCACAAACGTGATGACTATTTAATTTATGCGTACGAATAATCATAACTACATCAAACATAGCATCCGCTCAAAAATTCGTAACTCAAAGAATAGACATCTAACATTCATGAAAATTTGCAGAAAAATACAATACAGCATGAGGGATTAATCATAATATTTTCATAATTTTCATTAAAGCCAATCCGTCACAAAAATTGAAACAGTACTTCAAGATGCACATTAAACAGGAAAAGTTCAATCAAAAATCCATAAATCATAAAATACACATCAAAAATTCATAAAAATCCCCAGAAAATAGCGAAGGACCATAGAGCACACATAGTAAACTTTTCATAATTTTCAACATGCAAATAACTCCTAAAAATTAAGGCAATAACCGAAATCATGCATCACAATAGGGCAGTTCAATCAAAAATTCATAACCCACAAAGTATACATCCTAAATTCATGAAACTTTACCAAAGATCTCCAAATAACATGTATATTCCACAATAAAATGTTTTCAATTTTTTCTCCAACCTAATGATCCACAGTAATTCAAACATCATCTAAATTTTCTCACTATATAACCGGGCAGCTTCAATCAAAAATTCATAACTTTCAAACCACATATCACAAATTCACGAACATAAACATGAATTGCCAAATATCATGGGTAACCTACTGTAAATATTTCAGGAATTTTCACCCATCCAATAATTCACAAAAAATGCAAACAGTGCTAGGCTATGTGCAAAATCCGAAAATTTAATCTCTATTTTTCTACTTTCTTGTTCATGCAATATAAGTAACTAATCCAATAATTCTTAGTTTAACATGTATTTTGATGTATTCATGACATGACCATCAATTCACAATATTCACATAACCCTAAGATCACAAATCATCATGAAAATTTTGGTTATGGGTTTCTAACAAATGAAATTAGGGTTCTAATCTACTAACCTTTAAAACATCAAATTCAAAGCTTCAATTTTTAATTGACTTCTCAATTTCAAGCATAAATAATCAAATTCATCTTTCCCTAGTCAATTTTAGGTTGAGAAAAACAAAGATTACTCACCTCAATTGGCTATCAAAATCAAAACCTTAATCTTCTTCCTTCTTCCTCCTCCTCCTCCTCCTCCTTCTTCTTCTTCTTTTTCCTCTCCTCTTCTCTTTGGCTCTCTTTCCCTCAGTGTGTGTGAGCGTGTGTTTTGTGCAAAAGCAAACCCCCCCTTTTGATAGATATCACTAGAAATGGCCCCTTCCCCTTTTCTTTTTCCTTTTTTTTAGGGTTAAGCCACCCAGTTTGACTCTTCCTTCCGTTTCTTTTTTTTTTTTTTGGGGCACAATTACTAAATGAGTAATATTTTCTAATCACTCCCAAAAACATAATAATAATAACATAAAATACACACTTGTGCTTAAAATAAAATGTGTATAATATACACATAATTTCCATATTGCACATAATTCAAAATAAGTAATGAAAATTTTGGGCCGCTACATCCTTCCCCCCTTAAAATAAGTTTCGTCCATGAAACTTATCATCACCAAGTTTCTAATCTCAAGTTCCATCCATGTCAAACAAAGTCATAATGCAAATTACATAAACTTGGCGTCCGCGTAAAACACACGTAACTCACATAATCACGCATCATGAAACAAATAGTCAATCACTTGCGCACACAAGCCTTATAAGTCAGAGGTCGTGGGATTGTTGCTCTGATACCACTTCTGTAATGCATCGCCAGAAAGGGCGGACACGCCACTGCCGTGGATGCCCGATTAGGAACATCCACAAAGCTATTTAAATTTCTTAACTATAATTAACCTGTTAATAGGCGATAGCAGCGGAAGTTCTTGTAGAAATCTAACTAAAGTTTAGAAGGGTCACTCTAAAACATGCATTACATTTATACACTTAAACTGTATCCATAATGCTCTTACACATATGTAATCCTAAAAATACATCCATACTTACATTCAATAAACATAACTCATAACATAAACAAATAATAGGGTCTGCATTCCCAACTAACTTCTTCGAAATTATTTCACAGCTAGGCAGCTCTCTTAGTACTCTTGTGGTCTCTTTTTGCTTTCAAAACCTGAAAAATGGCGAGGTCATGAGTTCCCCAAGCCCAGTGAATAACCCTTACCTTCCTCGTTGTTACACTTTGTACATTAACTGGTTAACACATAATCACACAGTATACGTATCTTATGACATATAGACAGAACATATCATATAGCATATAGAAGGCGATAAGAGAACACGCTTATGCTCCAGAAATCAAAATAAACTCATAGCTTCCATATCCAATATGTTCACAAATATCACAAACATACACAAACATATTTATGTCATGGAATGGGCAATTAGAGTAGCTTAGTCATACCCGTCCCATACCAGGTACGATTCAAGGACCCTCGTTTTCACCAAAGTCCCTAAACAAACTCTGCTTTAGTCTATTCACTAAACTAACCATGATTGTTGCATGCCAATCATGTCCTTTGGGCTCATAGTCCTCACTGGAGTCTAAAAAAAAGCAAAATCTGCTAAGCAACCTAACGGCCCGCCCATATGCATAATTAGCGCATACATCAACGCAACTTTCTTATAAAAGTTCATGCATTTGCCATAAACACGTCATATATTTCAAGATCAACCACAAGCTAGCTCATAGATATCCTGAATGATTGTTTAAATCCAAAATCCAAATTCAAGCCAAACTAATTTCATAACATATCCGAAGTTCAAATCCAGTGCCAAACCAATTTCATAACATATCATATATTCTTTGACTGAATGCAAGCCTTTTTAGTTTAAGAAAAATCAACTCATAGCTCACACAAAGAACCATCACAACACAGGAGTGACAAACACATCCTGGTGGCCCAGCTACGACTCATTCATATGGTGCCAACCAATGGTTGACCAGCCACAACTCATTTATATGGTACCAACCAGGCACCCAACTCTCTAAAGTACGTAGAGGTCTTCAAATCACAAACTAATGAGTCACATTCACATTCTAGAGTACCAGGGACCCATACAGCTCCCATATAACACAAACTGAAGAGCCAATTTGCGGACTAAGCAGTGCCCACTCAAGGTACCAACCAACGACTCACACAGCTCCAACCACAAAGGCAAATACTTCTATGGCCATAGCTCTAGAACATTCTGTAATAGCCTCAGACAAGACATGAACCTCTTTTCCCAAAAACGTAACTTAATGGAATCATATAATCAAAATTTTATTTTCAAAGAAATTCAATTCCACAATTTTAACAAAAATATAATCAAAACAAAGCATAATTCCACTCAAACTACTTTTCACAAGTTTTAAGTAATTCACAATCACATTTTACTATTATAGTGCGTGAAATCATCACAAACGTGACGACTATTTAATTTATGCGTACGAATAACCATAACTACACCAAACATAGCATTTCGCTCAAAAATTTGTAACTCAAAGAATAGACATCTAACATTCATAAAAATTGGCAAAAAAATACAATATAGCATAAGGGATTAATCATAATATTTTCATAATTTTTACTAAAGTCAATCCTTCAGAAAAATTAAAACAGTACTCCAAGATGCATATTAAACAGGAAAACTTCAATCAAAAATCCATAAATCATAAATACACATCAAAAATTCATAAAACTACTCAGAAAATAGCCAAGTATCATAGAGCATACATGGTAAACTTTTCATAATTTTCAACAAGCCAATAGCTCCAAAAAATTAAGGCAATAACCGAAATCATGTACCACAATAGGGCAGTTCAGTCAAAAATTCACAACTCACAAAGTATATATTCAAAATTCATGAAATTTTACCAAAATTCTCCAAATAACATGTATATTCCATAGTAAACATTTTACAATTTTTCTCTAACCCAATGATTCACAGTAATTCAAACATCGTTTGAATTTTTACACCATATAACAGGGTAGATTCAATCAAAAATTCATAACTTCCAAGCCACATATCAAAAATTGACAAAAATAAACATGAAATTGCCCAATATCGTGGGTAACCTACATTAAAATTTTCAGGAATTTTCACCCATTGAATAATTCACAAAAATTCAAATAGTGCTAAGCTGTATGCAAAATTTGAAAATTCAATCTCTATTTTTCTGCTTTCTTGCTCATCCAATATAAGTAACCAATGCAAAAATTCTTAGTTTAACATATATTTTGATGTATTCATGATATAACCATCAATTCACAACAATCACATAACCCTAAAATCACAAATCATCATGAAAATTTTGGTTATGGGTTTCTAACAAATAAAATTAGGGTTCTAATCTACTAACCTTTAAAACATCAAATTTAAAGCTTCAATTCTTGATTGATTTCTCAATTTCAAGCATAAATAATCAAATTCATCTTGCCAATTTTAGGATGAGAAAAACAAAGATTACTCACCTTAATTGATTATCAAAATCAAAACCTTAATCTTCTTCCTTCTTCCTCCTCCGCCTTCTTCTTCTTCTTCTTCTTCTTCTCCTCCTCCTCCTCCTCTTCCTCCTCCTCCTCTTCACTTTGGCTCTCTTTCCCTCAGTGCGTGTGAGTGTGTGTTTTGTGAGAAAGCAAACCCCCCTTTGATAGATATCATTTGAAATGGCCCCTTTCCCTTTTCTTTTTCTTTTTCTTTTTCTTTTTCTTTTTTTGGTCAAGCCACCTAGTTTGACTCTTATTTCCATTTCTTTTTTTTTTCTAAAGTAACCAATCCAAAAATTCTTAGTTTAACATGTATTTTGATGTATTCGTGACATAACCATCAATTCACAATATTCACATAACCCTAAAATCACAAATCATTATGAAAATTTTGGTTATGGGTTTCTAACAAATGAAATTAGGATTCTAATCTACTAACCTTTAAAACATCAAATTCAAAGCTTCAATTCTTGATTAATTTCTCAATTTCAAGCATAAATAATCAAATTTAGCTCGCCCTAATCAATTTTAGGTTGAGAAAAACAAAGATTACTCACCTCAATTGGCTATCAAAATCAAAACCTTAATCTTCTTCTCCTTCGCCTCCTCCTTCTTCTTCTTCTTCTTCTCCTCCTCCTCCTCCTCCTCTTCTCTCTGGCTCTCTTTCCCTCAGTATGTGTGAGTGTGTGTTTTGTGAGAAAGCAAGCCCCCCCTTTTGATAGATATCACTTGAAATGGCCCCTTCCCCTTTTCTTTTTCTTTTTTTTTGGGTCAAGCCACCTAGTTTGACTCTTCCTTCCATTTCTTCTTTTTTGGGGATCACAATTACTAAATGAGTAATATTTTCTAATCACTCCCAAAAACATCATAATAATAATAACGTAAAACACACACTTGTGCCTAAAATAAAATGTGTACAATATACACATAATTTACATATTGCACATAATTCAAAATGAGTAACAAAAATTTCAGGGTGTTACAGTGCTTGTTTTAGATTCTTTGGCCTCCTTTAAGTGATGAGCGTCCATCCTTCTTCATCCTTAATTAGAGTAAGATTGGTCTCTACCATTGATCCCTGAACCATTAAGGGGACAATTATGGGTTCCAGGCTTCCAAACTGAACGGTGAATAGTTCTTTTCTTTGAGAGGCGATTACATACACTCGCTTTGCTCATTAGATCGAGTAGGCCTTTGCTTCCATGATAAAGGAAAGTACTCCATCTCAGCAAAAATATGATTGGTCCTGGCGGAGTCGTCTAAGTCTAATATGATCCTCCCATCGCTAACTAGTTGCATAATATGTTCCTTCAACGTAATGTACTTCTCAAGACGATGGCTAATGACGTAGTGACAGTACTTTGGGCCAGTAATCCTTGCAGCCTCTTCAGAGGCTTTGCTTTGGTGCAGCGAGTTCAATAATCCCATTCTCAAGTAAATCATCCAGCATTCCTAACAAGTCTGAATAAGGAAATGGGTACGCCTTCTCTATCATAATTAGACTCCTTGTCAAAATCATCAATGCCTGAGTCCTTATTAGAAGCTTCAGATAACTTCTTCTCCAATTTTTTTGTCAACTCCACAATTTGCTCATTCTGGTGCTTGATTTGAGCATCATTTTATGCACTTTCTTTAGAGAGTCGATCCAACGTGGCCTTTATCCGTACTAGTTGTTCCTCAAAGTTGGCAGCCTTCATCGCCATAACTTGCATGATGATAGTGTCAGAGAATTTAGCTTCAACTTGAGAAGAGAGTGACGTCTTTGATGATGTCAAAGAGGAATCACTACTTGAATAGCCATCTTCCAAACCAAAGGGCTATAAGGTAGAGTTGGTATGAGTTTGAAGTTCATCCATTCCATGAAGTATCATTTGCGGCATGTTGATGCCAGCAATAGATTTTTGCTTCAAAGCAAGAAAATCGGCTTGGTTGACTCCATTAGCAGTTTTGGAGTCAAAATTTTGAATCTGACATGACTACAACAGTACAATCAAAATTGATTGTCCTATGGCAATTGTGGCAACAGCTTTTATCATACTTCTAGTCATCCTCCCAACAGTTGCGACACTAGCGGTTGTTGATCCCTGAGATGTGAATTGAATAGCTTTCCTTAAAGCTTGAGAGATAGCATTCTTAGGGCTCATGTCGTCTTGAAGGAATATAAAGTTTGTACTTTTGAGAAAGAGATAAGAAGTAGAGAGGTCCCACTGGACGTGCCAAAAATTTGTAAACACAAATTTAGGTGTAAAATAAATTAGATAAGAAATTCAGTAACAAATTGAGTATTTGTATTGATATTATATATATGGATAAGATCTCTGTATAATTGTTACAAGAACAAGCATAATAAATCTCCTGATTCGATTTTCTTAAATAATTTTGATTGAATTTGGTCTTGAGAGATGACCTAATAGGCTTAATCCCTATCGGTAAAATAGATCTCTAAGAGTGTGGATGGCATGTGTTCGAAGTGCTTGTTGTCTTCTTCCATATAGAATTTTTGAGCTCTTGTGAGTTCTTATGAATGCCGACCCCAAAATAAGAGGAGTAGCTCCCCTTTTATAAAGACGATAAAATTAGGGTTTCTCACTAATCATCCCTAAAAGAAAAGAAATAATAATTTATTTTATGCATTATTCATGACAACTGGTGCTTTTTAATTGGCCACCGCAATTATTTAGCAAATATTTAATTTAATGTACCGCCGTAATTAATTTGACACGTGGCGGAACATAATTGGGCGAAATGAAAATATTTCATTTTTCATATGGCACCACCCGATTTATCGTTGAAATTTTTGCCGCCTGCAAACCTTTTCTTAAGTTTACACCTTATAACTTTACTAGACTATTCCGAAAACCTTTATTAGCCTTCGCTTCTTCAAGGAGCTATGGTAATGTGACATTCTCCTTGAGAGGGAGGGGTGTTATATATATATATATATATATATATATATATATATATATATATATATATATATATATATATATATATATATAAAAGATATTGTGTCCCACTAAAACTATTCTGATTAATTAAAAGTTGCTGACCTACCCAAATGAAATTAAGAAAAGAGAGTTTTAATCCTAAAGTAAAACACAATTTATAAGATCCAACTGGGTCGACAGTAGCTTTGTCCACCCGGGCCCATTAGAAGTGACGAAAATGTACACCTGATCTAAGTTTTTTATATTTTAATAATCCACTAGATTGAGCAGAATTTGATAAACTAGAGCAGCACATAGTCAGGTTTGGGCTTTTGTTTCATTATAGATTTTAAACAGCTTGTCAACAATTTTCGATTTGTTTTTCCCTCTTCTTGCTGACATTGGATTTGGATTAACTTCTCTTGTGCTTTTGTCCTTTTTTTCGGTTGGCAATGTCTTTTTCTTTAGCCTTTTTTTTTCTTTTAAATAAATCTAGCTTTGGGTCTTTATCATTTCTTTTGCCTTAATTTTTTAACGTTTTTTTCTTCATGCTATTTATTTTCTAGGTAACAAAATTACTTTTCTATAGTGAAAATTATTTCTTATCAATGTTTTAAAATAAAAGGCACTAATTTCAAATTATGAATGATAATAAATAAATATGCAATTTCAAATTGATTAGTACATAAGTACATGAGACAAGCACAGGAGAACATAACATTATCTTACTTTAAATCTTTCAATTTTATTTATTTAGAATGACCATTTGGGTGCAAGTGTATGGCATGAGCCTAACATTTCAAAATAATGAGCATGTAGACTTAGATAAGTGTATAATTACACAACGTATAGGAACGCTCACTAAATATACTACTAATACTCACTGCATATACTATCAATACCCACTAAATCTAATCAACTTAATGGAGCAAGTTTTAAAAACTCTTATTGCCTAGTAAGTATTTAAGAGCTCAGTATATATAGCTTTAGTTGGTGCTGTCTAAATCTGAGCTATTCGCCATTGCTGACTGAACATATAAGTAAAGCTTACTAACATAAGACCGACCACGATGATAACAACAATTACTACAATAATAAATTATCTAGCGAGCCCTAGTAAGCATTGCTAAATATAATGATGCATAGATCCTAAGAGGATAACTCAAGTGTATAGGGAGCAATACAGCATTATTGGGCAATACTATGTGTATTAGTGAGGCACACAATATATTTAATGAGCAATACTTGTATGTATTGGTGAGCTGTACAGTATATTTAGTAAGCAATACTACGCATAGTAGTGAGCAATATTACATTAGTAAACAATACTATTTGCTGGCTTATTTTAATTAGGAATACTTAGTATTACCAACTAAATCATATTGATCAATGAATATATTTTTTAACTTACTAAATATCTACCACAACTTATTAAATGAATATCATAACTCACTAAAATAATACAAGTGATTGAAACTTTACAAAAATGTCATTCTTATGCATTTAAAAAATCTTATATTTTAGTTAACCTAAAGATATATCACAACACATTATAAAGTATTGATCACTAAATATATACCGTAACTCATCAAAAGTTACAATGCAACTCACTAGGAAATTGTAGGTTAAAATATGGACAAGATTATGTATGCGTACTAAAATTGTGTATTATATGCTTGCTCACGTCGCTTTTTTTTTTTTTTAAATTATGATCAATTAGTACTACTCACTAAATCATATTGATCACCACATATATTTCAGAACTTACCAAAGAACTATTATAACTCACTAAATAAATGTAATGGATCACTAAAAAATAGTATAGGTAACTAGAATATAATTTAGTGAGCTTCAAATGCACAACATTTTTTTTTTTTGTAGAATAGTACATTTTAGTGGGTTAAATAGTATTTTTACTAAGCAAAATTCGGATATATAAACTACAAAAATGCTTGGTATCTCCGACGGAAAAATGGAAATATTCCGACGGAAAATTCAAACCCCGACGGAAATCACAACGGATAAACGCCCGTCGGGAATTAGCTCGTCGCAGATTACATTCCGACGGATTCCGACGGCGTTCGACGGACTTTCCGACGGAATTGTCTGTCGGAAATTCTGTCGGCCATTTCTCAGGATCTACAGAATTTTGGAGGGAAATTTTTGAAAAAAAAACTTAAATTTTAAAAAAAGTCCGACGGAATTTCCGACGGAATTTTTTTTTGTCTCAAAAAAAAAAGAAAAATTTCATAACATGAATTTAAATTAATAATAACAATAATGTATTTTTTTGAGCTAATTATACATATATATGTGTATTTAAAATTTTTTAAAAAATCACAAACAAGATACATAATGACTTGCAAATCCTCCCTAAACTGGAAAAAAAAAATCGCTTTTAAAAAATTTTGCTCCTAAAAAAAACAAAAAGCTTACACGATCATCACATACAGCATATATATATATATATATATATATATATATATATATACAAAAATAAATTTTACAACATAATTAAACATAATTATTTAGTATAAATTATATACTCACTAATGACACAAATAAAAAAACTTATATTTATATTTAGTTCACATTTTACATTCCCATATTTCTTGAAAAAATAAGTGCTAAATCTAAAATACAATAATGCAATTAAACATATATGCTAAAAAAACAAATTTAACATAACTACATTATTTGTCAAAATAAACGTAATTACAAGCGGCGGGGGGGCGGCGGCAGCGAGGCGGCGGCGGCGAGGCGGCGACACAGGCGGCGGCACCATTAAACCAATTCATGACAAATTAACTACCATAAAAAACCCAAATAACTTAAATATTTCAATTTCAAATAGCAAATTAACTCAAAATAAATAACTTACCATTAAATTATAGGCGACAACACCAAATCTTTCCGATCACCGGCCACCGGAAACCACAAACACCTCCTCCTTCTCTCTCTTCCTTGCTTCCTCTCTCTCTCTTCCTTGCCCACTCTCTCTCTCTCTTCACGGTGCAAATGAATGCGAAATTCCTCCAAAACTCTTAAAATACGCTCCGAAAATTTTTTGAATCGCGCGCTCGAAAATTCCGACGGAATTTCCTACGGATTCCGATAGAATTCCGTCGGAATACGTCAGAATTTCCGTCGAAAATTCAAAATTCCGCCGGTCTCCGTCGGTTTTTCCGTCGGAATGTCTGACTTTCTCCTACGGATCATTGCGCCATCGCTTTTTCCGTCAGAGATGCGCATCATTTTTGTAGTATATCGGTCTAGTTTGGGTCTTTCCACTTACTAAAAGTTTTCATTAGCTCACTAATAATGTGTCTAAGCTCACTACAATATTTTAGTAAGAGCAATATTTGCAATGAGCCGAAATGAGTGTACAATAGTATATTTTAGTGAGTTATATAGTATTTTTAGTGAGCCAAAATTTGATTGAACAATTTCTTTTATACAACTAGTTATATGATATAACAACTAAATGTGAAATAAACTAGTTAAAGTAAATCACATATAAAAATTGAGGTAGCGAAACAAACAGGGAACACATTGATGATCTCAAGTTCTCAACTCCACTAATAGAGCGAAAATAGTTATACTAAAATACAATAATTTATCACGCAATCCACATAATTTAAGGTAGCCCATAACGCAATCTCAGTTAAACTTTTGCTACCCAATGCCTCAAACTCTTTATTGATAATTATTTGCCATTTCAGTTGTATTTTGTCTATTGTATTAACTATTTGCATTAGACATTTCTAGCAAAAAATATATGGTAAATTTGCTATCTTGAGCTTCCTATGAAATTAGTTTTTTTGAGTAGAAAGATAATTTAAAAAGCTATTTTATCAAATAATTAAATTAATTGTTTAACTACATTAAACGCATAATCTTTAAGCTGAAAACCTACTTTTTGTCAGAAAGTTCTCCAAAAAGAATCTTACCAGACACTCCGTAGTCATTATACTCAAACTATGAAAAAGATAATTGAGAAAGACCCAATATTAATTTAAGAATTTTGGATTTTAATAATTTAGACTTTGGGATGTCATTGCTAAGAGCATTCCCATCCAGAGTTTCAATTTTTGGAACTTTGACCTGCCACGTAAGTAAAAGTTTCACAATTTTAGAACTTTCATTCCATCACTTCTCCAACCTATGAAACTCCAATTTTAATCATCCAATAAAAATATTGGTTATAGACCCACCTCATAACACACAATCTATTTTTTGAATCATTTAAAAATTATTTACTTACTAAAAAAAAGAAAACACAAAAAAATATTAAAAAACTAAAAAGGTGGCCTGTGGGAGAAAACGACAGTGCGTGTCTCCCCACGTGGCATGCTTTTACTTGGCCTCTCATCTACTGACAAGTGGAACTGTGGGGCCCGCGTTCCACCTCCACTACCGCGCTACGAATGCTCTAATAATATGACCTTCAGAAAACCTACCAGCGTTCCGACATTTGGTCTATCTGTTCTTAATAACTTGTACTACTGAAAACTAGCATTTTTGCCCCCCATTTCGATTCATCATTCCCATATAATTGGAAATAAATAGGCCCAAAGGTCAAAATGTTGGAAAGTTTTTCGAAGATCAAATCATCAGAAATCAATTCTGAAGTTGTGGACCTAATACGTAAGGTTTTTCTGCCGACTGCATCGCTTCCACATTAATTTTAAAAGCAGCTGGGGTTGGTGTTTTCCATATAATAATCTTCCATTCTTGTTTATACAGTGCATCTTGTATTTCAAAAGTGAAGTTAATCCCTCTTGAAATCTCATCCCAAAAGCTACAGGTTACTTGGCATACTTTGTCAAAAACACCGTGATTCCGGTAGCATTAGAGAAACTAACAAATTAGTAAATTTTACGGACCAATCAGCTGCTAATAAATTAAAACTTATCCAGCCATCCCAGTTTGCTCTAAAATTTTTTTGATAATTTGTGTAGAAGATTGGCGAAGTAATTTAGTCCAAGTCGCTGCAGGAACAGGCAAAGATGATTTTCCTTTGCAAAACCACATAAAACGCAATTAGGGTTCATGTTTGGTATATACAAAGTAAGTCGTTCTACCACATGAAAACCTTTATTTCTGATGTATAATTATAGAAACAATTGGATGGGCTCCTGTCTGATGTGCAGTTTTGGGAACCTCGGCTTATTCGCTAAAACAAAGAGAATAGGCCTTGGACATTAGATATGTGAAATGGGTACCCTAGCATGCTAAAATGGGCCATCTGACTAAACGATTCATCTTGATAACGCCAAGCCGAAGTGTTGCAATTTTCAATGGAACTCTAGTCAAAATCCCCCCCCCCCCCCAAAAAAAAAAACTAGCGTTGAAATGTCAAGTTTTGGCCTTTGAACTTCTCTTTGTAGTAGTTTTTTTTCCTCAATAAAGATTCTTGTGTTTGATTTTCGATCAAGTATTTCACAGTAATGTCATGCATAGAAGAACTTTCATAGCTTTAGTTGTAGTATACTGTGTATACAATTTATAAGTAATCTAACTCATACGATAAAATGAAAAATCTTAAATTGTTTATTAAAAATTAATAATTTTGTCTAACTTGAATACAGTTAGCAGATGACACAAATTGCAGATGTCCTTACGGTTTTCTTTTTGCCCAAGTTTTACTTCTCGTGTCAGTCATTCTCCAAATTTCATAGGTTGACTCATTTTATGTTGTATTATATTGTAAGTCTTGCTTACTCCGTAATCCCTTTAGGCATTCATAGGAATGATTCTGATAACATTTAATTGATGCACTCAATTTATTATATTATATATTCATATATAAAAATAAATGCAAGTGATGGATTATTGACATGTGTCCATTAGCAATAAAGATATTATTGATTGATGATAAATGATGTTTTCCAATCTAAAGCAATAATCAATATATTTGAGAATTACTATATGAGGCTCTAAAGTAATATAATAAAGTATATAGATTAATATTTAAGATATTATTTTACTATAGTTTAAAATCACTCGGTACGTAGCACGGATTCAATAGCTAGTTATCTTATAAATATGAAAGAACATATTTTGCTTCAAACAATAGGCAACAGTCCCTTCTCATCCTTAACCCGTACATCATCAATATTGAATTTCGTTTGTGCAACAATCAAAAAGTAGAACATTTCAAGATGGGGAACATTTGAGGTAAATAAGTATGTTAAGCGCTTGAGGCACATTTAGAGCTTGCAAAATTGGTCCAAAAATTAGCACCTTAAACTGAACTACTTGTGTTTATTCACGATTCAACAACTGAGATAAGCTCTCCTGAAATTGGATATGATACGTAAATTGACCGAATACAACAGGAACCCGACGCAAGTATCTTAGAAAAGTTCCCTTTGTTTGGGTTAGACAAAGTTATTGAATCAAGCATTAGTTGACTCAGAGTCGACTTGACTCGAAAATCACTGGATAAAACCTAAATTAAATCGAAATACTGCGGACTCAAAACATGAACTAATCTAAATTAAATCTGACCTGCACCCAAATCGAGCAATTCCTTTGTCAGTTTTAGCCACATTGAACAAACAATAAATTAGGGGCATCATGACCTAAATAAATTGCATACAAATTGTAACGACCCGAACCTAATATTCATTTAAATTAGTTTGAATCATGTTAATCTTCAATTAAGCCAGTTGGGCACCGCATTTCAATTTAGCATTTCATATACATGTCTATATGTATACATATTTGTGCGTTGCAGGGTTGAACGACGACATGGCCTCAAACAGGGCAATATTAAACTCCTTAATAATAATAATAATAATAATAATAATAATAATAATAATAATAATAATAATAGTAATAATAGTAGTAGTAGTAGTAGTAGTAATAAGAATAATAATAAGAAACAATAATTCAAAAAAAACAAAAAAAAAAAGAAAAGACACCGACATATTTTCGAATAAATCAACCCAAATTAAACAACCAAACACCCAAACCTCCCCATCCCTCACTTTGCTCCCTCTGCCTCACCGAAAGCCCCGATGATGTATAAGTGAGCACAAATGACCAAGACAAGATGTGTTTTTGGTTTTTGAGGGGTAAGAACAAAGTAAAAATGAGAAAAGGATAGTTCAAGTATTTGACTAGAGATAATCCAATTGGAGCCACTCAAGCCAAATAATTTGGGCAATCCCCTAACTCAATCTAGGATACAGAAGTTAATCACTACCTAGATGAGGGAAGGGACCTAGAACACCACTTGAGGTTGCCACACTCAAGATATAGAACTAGGCTTTAGAACACAATTGAGAGAACACTCAAATGCTTGCTTTGTATTGCTTGTATTTCAAGTTGGAAGTGAATGCTTACAACCTCAAGCTATGGTCTATTTATACTAAAGACCTTACATTATGAAAAGGTACGAAGAAAACAAAAAAAAGTGCAGAAAAAAAAGAAACCTAAGTACATTGTAGCTAGCCCTTCATGTGGATGTACCAAGGAGTGAAAAGGTGTGTCTCTTGGATGTTTGGTGTGAAAAGGGTGTAGAAGCTCAAATGGATGCATGAATCCTTTATCTCACACATTCAAAGTTTGCTAGAAAAAGAGTCACACGGAATTGGAGGAGGTAGCAGCCGACATGAAGAGTAAAATACCAAGTTCACATGGATTGCAATAATTGCATTCACATTTGCAGCAGCCTCAACTTCCAGGAGCCATATCTCTCAGAATACTGGGCCAAATTCGATGTTCTCGGGCTTGTTGGAAAGCTCTAGAAGTCTATTTTCCAAGGAATGTAAGTTTGCTAAGTTTGGACCATCCAATCAAAAGTTATGGCCTAAAGAGTACAGACTGCCCAAACTGCCCTGCGCCCGGATACCATATACTTGTGAGCTAGATTTTACCAACCAAATGATATCCAAATTGAACGTGGTTGGTCTTGAAAGAAATCTAATTTCTAGGCTTGAATAATGTAAGGACCTTCAGCATGTGGGTCTATTATATGTTGTTGTAAACAAGTGACAAAAACCGGGCATGGTGTGAGGGGGCTATGTATGAATTCCTTCGGCATAGTCACAGCCTTTCTGCAGAGAATAGCAAACTCTTTAGCCTCTTTGAGCTTGTTGGGGTCTTCCTTGAGCTGAGAAGGGGAGGTACGAGAGCGGTCATGATGGTCTCCATCACCCGACCCCCCTTCTTTGCACCGCCCAATCGCCACCCTGTCCCCGCCGTTCGCCGCCGAGCACTAGCCACCGACGGCCAGTCCCAACCAGCCCCGGCCGTCGACACACGCCAGTCAACTGCCACACCTTCTCCCTCGGCTCGACCCTCCCTTGTCCGTGCAGCCCAACCACCCCAAATTGCTGTCGCCTGCCTCCGCCGGTGAGCGGCAAGGACAACCCTAAACCTTGCCTAGCTTGTTTAATTCGGTTCTTTGGGATTTAATTTATGAGTTGGATGTTGTAACTAGCATTGATAAATATTTATGTGCAAATTTCTGAGATCGTTGTGAATGTGGGAGCTGGATTGGTGCTTGGGGAAGAATTGGGCAGAGAGTTGGGAGTAAGGAATTTGAGTTTGATTTGGGTTTTATTGTGGTAACGACAATTCATCGAATTTGTTCATCCTAATGAATGATTAACTAGAATGTTTAAGTTTGGTTTGCTATATTGTGAAATTATAGTTTGTTTGGTGGAGAATAAGTATGAGGGGTTGCGAATGTTATTTGGATTTGTTTGGCGTAGCTTGATGAGCTTGATATAAACTTGTTATAAGCCTGATATACGTCTGATGTCGAGTATGAAGTTATTGATATAAGTTGACGTTATTTGGTTATATTGGAAAATTATAAAGCTTGATATTGTTTAATGTTATTTGGTTATCACGTGCAATACAAATGTTCGAAGTTGGGATTGGTTGGTTACATGGTAGGAATTTGTGGCTTGTTGTCGTTGTATTATTGAAATTAGGGGTAATAATTAGAATTAGCGTTGATGGTTATCTGAAATTATGGCGCAGTTAGGATGCCATGGATGTGATGGGTTGAGGTTAAGGTTGAGTTTTAAATAGAGTATGAGCTTGAGTGAGGTTAAGGGCGTTACAAAGAGAATAACTGAATGAAGTTATACGAGTTTGGTGCTAGGATGTTATAAGCCAAGGGTGACATAAGTTAGCGCTATAAAGTTCGATGTTCAGAGTGAAGGGTAAACTAATAAGCTGATGGTCGCCCTTGAACAAAGAGCCTAATTTACTGTCTTATAAGTATCCCCATCTATCTATGTCAATAGCTTAATATGATAAAAGTCTTCCATTCAATATAAACAGCCAAATTAGTGTACTAAGTACATTTACGTTACTAATGAGATTAAATAAACATTAATGTGATGGGAATTCTGAAGATATAACGACTATTTCATCTATGTAGGTAAGTAAGTAAATGGTTGAATATTTTACAGTTAATGCTAAGAATGGTGAGATGCAAGACTTGAAGGATTATCAAAATTTAAACAACAATCACAACGTTGACAATAATAACCCTAATAGTTATATTGATAATAACAACACCTTACAAGGACTTTGATGCGCAACAAGATAATAATAATAACGAACGTATATCGTTAATTCGGATTGCAATGATGATAACACCGTTATTTATAAACACGCTGTCATATTTCAAATAATTCATTAAGCTGGAAAATTAACAAACTTCATAATACCGCACTCATGGGGAAAATAAAATATTTTTGAAGCAGGAATGAGGTCATCTCGGTCGTTTCGAACTGCTAACACACTTTCTCCACTTTACAGGGGAGAGAATTTCAAAAATCAGGTGCGTACATTGTCTGTGTTTTTCAAAAACTCACATGTTTCTCAATGATGAAAAATCAATGTAATGCTCCTTTAAGGAATCAGTTTACTCAATGTTTGTCACATAAGCAAGTGGCCCTGTCAATGCTCAATCATCAGGGCTTATGCCCTTTAATTTACCCGCGCGGCTGCAACTCAGGCTTTCCGATCGGCCTGGGAGGTGTGCACCTATCTCAAGATCGCAACAGATGTCAACAAGGGGTCCACTTTCAGATAATAATCAGTAAATCAGTTTTGCTTATACATTCTCTCTCCCCTGTTTGCAAAATAAAATGTTTTGAAATGCGGGCGCCCAGCCATTTACATACAAAACTTATTTAACAGTATAGGAATGTGCGTGCTGAGCTTCGACTCATTATTCGAATGTTTTCATATTTTCTGTTTTACGTAAAGGATCAGTGCAGAGCCCTCTTTCTGATAAGTCAGAGGAAAGCGAGAGATGGGCAAGGACCACAGTCTACTGCTTGTTCGCTAGCGGGTGCTCACAGTGATTTATAGGGTAGCCCCCCTAAAAACCCTGCTCGTTGTACATTATTTTGAAGATTGTGTTAGCAGGTAAAAGTTAGTCATACGCTGAGTTAACAGGTGTAATTATATGTCCTAGGGGATACTAGTGGTTGAAAATATGTTTAATTATGACATATGTTCTCATGCATGTGAATATCAGTTAGCCTTGTTCCGTTAAGGAACGGCGGTAGCGTCCCCAATCACAGGACTTCCGCTGCAAATCACAAATCATCAAGGATTAAGTTAGAATAATCAAACATTAGTAACTGGGGGCGTTACAGTTGTGGTATCAGAGCCAGGTTCGTAAATCACTGTGAGCAGTAGGATGTTTTGGGGTTAGGTTGTGGGGATACGGACGTAGATGTGATATTCTGTTCGCATAAGGTGTATATATGAGGGGTATTGGCAGGCTAACCTAACTAGGGGCAGTGAAGTAGTTCACTTTCCTCTTTTTGAGTTGAGTTAAATTGCACCTTAGTTTTGTATAGTTACTGCTTTATTGTAATGTCATGCAGATTTAGGTGATAAACCTTGTTTGTGTGATTCAGTATGTCAGAATCTGCAAACAACGATCAAAATAACGATCAAAATAACCAGGAAGGTGAATCTCAGAATTCGGGAAATCAGGTAAATGAGAATTCCCAATAGAACCTTAGTGAAGACCCAACTGTGGCCTTAGAAGCGTCTGGTGGTATGGAGGATCCGAATTATTGGAAAAACTTGGTAACTGAGTTAATGAAAAGGATCCCTGCTGCACCCTCAAGGTCTCAGGCACTTCTAGAACACCCCCAAGGTCAGATAAGCTGGCGGATAGGGTAGCCCGACGTAACCCTAAGGTCTATGACAGAAATCTAGACCCTGTAGAACTGGAAGACTGGATTAGGGGAATGGAAAAGATTTTTACAGTAGTTGAAGTACCCAAAGAGAAAAAAATAAATATAGGGACTTTTTATTTAGCTGGCGAAGCAAACATTTGGTGGAGTACTGTGAAAGACAAATTATAAGGGCCTGAGCTTACTTGGGTAAAATTTCTCGAGGAGCTTAGGGCTAAGTTTTACCCCATCACAGTTCAACGACAGAAGGAGAAAGAGTTCATGGAATTAAAGATGAGCAATAATATGATGGTAACGCAGTATGCCCGGAAGTTTATGGAATTATCAAGATTTGCTCCAGACTTTGTGGCATCTGAAAAGCTGAAAATGAGAAGGTTTGAGGAAGGTCTAGCTTTTTATATTCGAAATCAATTGGCGGGTCAACCAATTCAAACATATCAGGAGTTGTACGAAAGAGCTGTTGAGGTGGAACGAGTGAAGGGGGAATTAAGGGGTTTAAACCCAGGAAATCAGAAGAGGAAATGGGATGATTGTAGTGCATCAAGCAACAGTATGGCTCAAAAGAGAACCACTGCTGGCCCTGCTAAGAGTCAGCCAGTGGCATCAACTGAACCTTGCGCCAAGTGTGGGCGGAAAAATCATACTACGGCTGAGTGTCATGTTGGTACTAACAAGTGTATGTGGTGTGGAAGCCCCAACCATTCGACTGTCACTTGTCCTAGAAGACAGAGGGCTGTGAAAAAGGGAGTCGTAAGGCCTATACAACCCCCACGTCAAGAAACTCTGCCCCCTAAACCCTCAACGGCAGGACGAGCTTACATAATGAGCAAAACAGAAGCTGCAGTCTCTGGTATGGTTATCACTAAAATTCCCTTTCTATTCAAGTCATTTTGTGCTTTATTTGATTTAGGTGCGACGCATTCATATCTATCTATCCATGCTGCATTGCAATTATCTTTGGAGGGGGGGAAAAAACAACAAAGCAAGTGAAAACATGAGCGGGTGAACTATGGGATTAGATTGCTAAATAAGCAGGTGCGAGGTGTGACGACGCCCTATTCCTTACAAACATGTTCGTATTCAAGTTGCTAAGCATGAGTTCCTTGAGATTGAGTTGATTCGGCTGATATATCAAAATTTAATATAATCTTGGGAATGGTCTAATTGACTGTACATGAGACATGCTTAGATTATTAAAACCTTAAGGTTACTTTAACGAGTCAGGAAGGTCAAGAAGTATGTCTCTGCGAGGAAAGACATAGGAAGGAGTATTCTATAACTTCAATCATGAGGACAAGTGAGTTGCTAAGACAAAGATGCATAATATATTTTGATTTAAAATTGAGGTAATTCATGGTGCAAAGCCTATTCCAATAAGATGGTTCCAACCGAGTTTAAGGAATTCACAACCTAGTTGAGTTACTGTAAAAAGGATTTATCAGGCCAAGTGTTTCACCATAGGAAGCTCCAGTGTTGTTTGTGAAGAAAAAAAATAGAACCTTAAGGTTGTATATAGACTATCGAGAGTTGAATAAGATCACCATTAAGAATAAGTATCCTTTTGCCACGAATAGATGATCTCTTTGACTAGTTACAAGGAGTTGGGGTGTTTTCCAAGATTGATTTGAGGTCTGGCTATCACCAGCTTAGAATTAAGCTGGAAGATATTCCTAAAACGGCCTTTAAGAGTAGATATGGTCATTATGAGTTCACTGTGATGTCTTTTGGGCTAACCAATACTCCTGCTGCAAACCTTATCTGGATAAGTTTGTGGCGATCTTTATAGGTGACATTCTGATATACTCCAAAGATAAGGAGGAGCATGCAAATCACTTGACGACTGTATTACAAACCTTGAGGGATGACTCGTTATATGCAAAACTGAGGAGAAAAAAAAGTGAGTTTTGATCAACTGAAGTGATATGCTTGGGACATGAGGTCTTTGAGAAAGGAACCAAAGTCCTCAAAGGATAAACGCGGTTATTGAATAACCTAGGTCCAATGCTGTGACAAAAGTAGGAAGTTATCTGGGTTTAGGAGGATGCTAAGGAAGAAGTTTAGAAGAAGCCCATAATACTCGCTGCTCAAGGCACCAGGAGGAACAAAAGGGTTTAGGGCTCTAAAGTAATTCTTTAGTAGTGCAATATGAAGAGAGACATTGCAGAATATGTAGATAAGTGTCTGACGTGTAAAAGATAAAGGCTAAACATCAGATGTCAGCGCCTTGTAGAAACATTGAGACCTTTAAAAATTCCTACTTGGAAGAGCGATTCAATTTCAGTGGATTTTATTATGGAGTTATTAATTTTTGCTCTTAAGAAGAACGTTGTTTGGGCCATTGTGGACAGAGTCACCAAATCTGCTCATTTTATACCAATTCATGACACTTGGGGGTATATATGATAAGGAAATGGTTCGATTACATGGCACACCAAAGGATATAGTGTTTTACTTTGAGTCCTTAACACATAGACTTGGTCTTCCCCTATGCCGTCTTGTTATATTATATAAACTGTTTCATAGTGCCTATTTTATACTCTGTTCAGCCGATCTAACTTCACCCATCGACTTTATCATGTTGATGGCACTTAGATGACCACCTTGTTGTAACTTCATCATCATTATCTCATTTGTAATACACTGGTTGAACCCAAATGCGATTGAATCATCTTTCGCTTTGAAAAGGAGTCATGTATACACACAGAGAAGTGGGATGATACATTCAGTATGTTAATTTGAGAGTTGACAAGGTATTATGACATAATTAAGGTTCAAAAGTTGTTCTGTATGGCCATATGAGCCAAATTATTATTTATTTTTGGGATATAAACCCCAGTACTCCGGATGTGTGATCCGTTGAGTTGCACCTTTCATTTATTTTCTTCTACTGTACATTGTTGGGTGATTTACTCCGGGCATGTGGCTCGTAGAGCTGTGATCTCCGACGTGTAGCCGTTGAGTTTGATTTGGCCTCCTTCTGTACCTATTGTCAATGCATGGATTAAAATGTAAGGCTTTAAGCCTGGGAAATGGCCAGTTTTGAGGGGGGACTTTGTCCGTTTCACTATAGGATTTAAGGACACATTAACACTCCTAGCTTAAAGTCAGGGCATATTACATGAGGACATAAGCAAGTAGTTCACCCATTGGAGTTACCAGTAGGTTTTGAGCATATACCGAACGTTTGCACATCTCACAATTTCAAAAGAATCCTAGATCCACATTATACGTCAGACCATCATAGCAGCAGCAGTACCCATGTCCATTTAAAGTTCAATCACAGTTTCTTTCCAGAGTACAATCATCGTTCCTTTTCAATTATAAGTTTCGAGGACGAAACTTAATTTAAGGGGGGAAGGCTGTAACGACCCAAACCTAATATTCATTTAAATTAGTTTGAATCATGTTAATCTTCAATTAAGCCAGTTGGGCACCGCATTTCAATTCAGCATTTCATATGCAGGGTTGAACGATGACATGGCCTCAAATAGGGCAATATTAAACTCCTTAATAATAATAATAATAATAATAATAATAATAATAATAATAATAATAATAATAATGATAATAATGATAATAATAATAGTAATAATAAGAATAATAATAAGAAACAATAATTCAAAAAAAAAAAGAAAAGACACCGACATATTTTCGAATAAATCAACCCAAATTAAACAACCAAACACCCAAACCTCCCCATCCCTCACTTTGCTCCCTCTGCCTCACCGAAAGCCCCGACCCCCCCTTCTTTGCACCGCCCAATCGCCACCCTGTCCCCGCCGTTCGCCGCTGAGCACCAGCCATTGACGGCCAGTCCCAACCAGCCCCGGCCGTCGACACACGCCAGTCAACCGCCACACCTTCTCCCTCGGCTCGACCCTCCCCTGTCCGTGCGGCCCAACCACCTCAAATTGCTGTCGCCTGCCTCCGCTGGTTGTCCATGCCGCTCACCGGCGCGCCGCTTGCCGACCACCGACGGTCACCAGCCACCAGCACTGCCACCTGTCTCCTCTTGTTCCAGGCTTAAATCGATTTGAAAGGTATAACCCTAAACCTTGCCTAGCTTGTTTAATTCGGTTCTTTGGGATTTAATTTATGAGTTGGATGTTGTAACTAGCATTGATAAATATTTATGTGCAAATTTCTGAGATCGTTGTGAATGTGGGAGCTGGATTGGTGCTTGGGGAAGAATTAGGCAGAGAGTTGGGAGTAAGGAATTTGAGTTTGATTTGGGTTTTATTGTGGTAACGACAATTCATCGAATTTGTTCATCCTAATGAATGATTAACTGGAATGTTTAAGTTTGGTTTGCTATATTGTGAAATTATAGTTTGTTTGGTGGAGAATAAGCATGAGGGGTTGTGAATGTTATTTGGATTTGTTTGGCGTAGCTTGATAAGCTTGATATAAACTTGTTATAAGCCTGATATACGTCTGATGTCGAGTATGAAGTTATTGATATAAGTTGACGTTATTTGGTTATATTGGAAAATTATAAAGCTTGATATTGTTTAATGTTATTTAGTTATCACGTGCAATACAAATGTCCGAAGTTGGGATTGGTTGGTTACATGGTAGGAATTTGTGGCTTGTTGTCGTTGTATTATTGAAATTAGGGGTAATAATTAGAATTAGCGTTGATGGTTATCTGAAGTTATGGCGCAGTTAGGATGCCATGGATGTGATGGGTTGAGGTTAAGGTTGAGTTTTAAATAGAGTATGAGCTTGAGTGAGGTTAAGGGCGTTACAAAGAGAATAACTGAATGAAGTTATACGAGTTTGGTGCTAGGATGCTATAAGCCAAGGGTGACATAAGTTAGCGCTATAAAGTTCGATGTTCAGAGTGAAGGGTAAACTAATAAGCTGATGGTCGCCCTTGAACAAAGAGCCTAATTTACTGTCTTATAAGTATCCCCATCTATCTATGTCAATAGCTTAATATGATAAAAGTCTTCCATTCAATATAAACAGCCAAATTAGTGTACTAAGTACATTTACGTTACTAATGAGATTAAATAAACATTAATGTGATGGGAATTCTGAAGATATAACGACTATTTCATCTATGTAGGTAAGTAAGTAAATGGTTGAATATTTTACAGTTAATGCTAAGAATGGTGAGATGCAAGACTTTAAGGATTATCAAAATTTAAACCACAATCACAACGTTGACAATAATAACCCTAATAGTTATATTGATAATAACAACACCTTACAAGGACTTTGATGCGCAACAAGATAATAATAATAACGAACGTATATCATTAATTCGGATTGCAATGATGATAACACCGTTATTTATAAACACGCTGTCATATTTCAAAGAATCATTAAGCTGGAAAATTAATAAACTTCATAATACCGCACTCATGGGGAAAATAAAATATTTTTGAAGCAGGAATGAGGTCATCTCGGTCGTTTCGAACTGCCAACACACTTTCTCCACTTTACAGGGGAGAGAATTTCAAAAATTAGGTGCGTACATTGCCTGTATTCTTCAAAAACTCACATGTTTCTCAATGATGAAAAATCAATGTAATGCTCCTTTAAGGAATCAGTTTACTCAATGTTTATCACATAAGCAAGTGGCCCTGTCAATGCTCAATCATTAGGGCTTATGCCCTTCAATTTACCCGCGCGGCTGCAACTCAGACTTTCCGATCGGCTTGGGAGGTGTGCACCTATCTCAAGATCGCAACCGATGTCAACAAGGGGTCCACTTTCAGATAATAATCAGCAAATTAGTTTTGCTTATACATTCTCTCTCTCCTGTTTGCAAAATAAAATGTTTTAAAATGCGGGCGCCCAACCATTTACATACAAAACTTATTTGACAGTATAGGAATGTGCGTGCTGAGCTTCGACTCATTATTCGAATGTTTTCATGTTTTCTGTTTTAGGTAAAGGATCAGTGCAGAGCCCTCTTTCTGATAAGTCAGAGGAAAGCGAGAGATGAGCGAGGACCACAGTCTACTGCTTGTTCGTTAGCGGGTGCTCACAGTGATTTATAGGCTAGCCCCCCTAAAAACCCTGCTCGCCGTACATTATTTTGAAGATTGTGTTAGCTGATAAAAGTTAGTCATACGCTGAGTTAACAGGTGTAATTATATGTCCTAGGGGATACTAGTGGTTGAAAATATGTTTAATTATGACATATGTTCTCATGCATGTGAATTTCAGTTAGCCTTGTTCCGTTAAGGAACGGCGGTAGCGTCCCCAGTCACAGGACTTCCGCTGCAAATCACAAATCAACAAGGATTAAGTTAGAATAATCAAACATTAGACACAAATGTTCTTGGGTATAAGGACGAATAGGCCATTCCATTTGAGAGTTGACAAAATTGTCTTTTTAATCTTACTTTTTAAGATGTTTGCTTGTGACTAGAATGGCTGATTTAGGTAGGCATTTAGTTATGTAATTAGCTATGATAGCCAAGAGTAGGCATAGAACGGCCATGATTACCAGATATTCGCATATTATGTTGTAGTTATTAGGAGGCTATTATCTTTATGATACGCGTCTTTGGATCACGTAATGTGAAAAAAACCAAAGAACGTCCATTGTCTCATCCTAGAAAGAAATTCAACCATTCATTGGGTTGAAAATGGGACCTTCATCAACGAAAAAGTAGGGGAAAAAACTAAAACGGGACCCGGAAAGCGAAATGGACATATCGGGCAATTAAACAATTCACCACATGGGGATACCTAAAAGCAAGGGGCCAAGGATTGAATAATGGAGAGGAAGTGGCATAATTAATACCCAGCAAAGCTAAAAAGCTTGCGTTTTTACAGGTTTATGGAGGGTATTTTTCCCTCTCAAAAACCCAACCACAGTTACTCAATGAAAATCACGTCTTTCTCCTCCTCCCTATAAACAAAAAACCAAAATTTTTGCAGGAATGTCAGACAGTAGTGTAGTGGGCACACACAAAACAATCCACACCACCAACTCCCCTGTAATTTCCTCATATTTCTCTCTCTCACCTCTCTTCTCTGATGAAGAGATTACATGCTTGATGCCTCCTCTTATTATATATATCCTGAATTTGTGTCGTTACATTCTTTGTTGTTTCTCTCTCTCTTTGTCTTTCTCTGGACGAAGGCCAAATGCTGCTCTCAGCCCTTTGAGTACTGGTTTGCAGAACAACCCAAAAAACGTCTCTATTTTCTTATCTTGTTTCTCCCTTTGAGAATAAGGTCTTGTGACTTGCAATTTGCTCATCTAGGTATGGCTTATTTCTGATTATAAAGCTCAAAGAAGGCCTTGCGACTTCATATTTTTGGTATCTTTTGGTGTTTTTCTGCAATTTGCTCATGTGGGTTTGACAAACTTCTGATGATAAGGCTTCAAGAAGTTCTTATTTAAGGTGAGGTTTGGGATTTATTTAGTTATACAATGGATGTCTGTTGCGATCTTGAAGTGGATGTGAACGGGGAAGGTGTTTTCATGGTGAATAAGGTAATCCCTCTCATTGTTGTCTCAAATTTTAGCTATAAGTTCTCTTCTAGTCTTTGTAATTGCTGTAAAATTTCACCCTTTTACTGTATGTTTTCTGTCTCTTTAAGATGTGAGTTTCTATTATAGATAATGCGTTTATGATGCTTTCCATTTGCTTCCTCTGTTTCCATCTAACATCATCCGAAGCAACAATAAATTCAATTATGATACTAGTTGTAAACCTTGGCTTTGAGTAATGTGACTCCTTTGTTGTTTTCCTTCCTTAAGCTTCTGTGCAGGACCGGCTCCCTCCATGTGGATGCCTCTCTTTATCTGCAATTGGTGCATGGATTAGTAGTATTATAAGTTCTCAATTCTCCTATGTTCGTCTTTCACTAACCATTGTAGTACTAAAATTGAATCTGCCTTCTATGTTATCACATGGAACAATTAAATAGCTTTTTAAACAGCTGCCCGATGTCCAGGTGCTGTGGTTGATCCAAAAATCTTAAACGGGATCCATTTTCAGGTTCCTTGAACTTTGATTTATGTCCATTTTAAAATTTGAAAGATTTTTGGGAAAAATGTAACAATATTTAGACTTAATGGCTGCTGCGGACACCCGTTATATGGCAAGGTTTTTTTGGTCCCCGTCCATGTGCTTCACTGCTGCAGGATTTGAGGACGTTAAGATGTAAGACTAATAAACCAGCAGACAGTTACGTAATGCCATGCTAGGTCCCAAAAATTGGCCTCATCGATTGTATTCATTCATGGATTTAAAAGGCCAAGTCTTTGTGTTGTCTCTATTGTGGTAGATTCAATGCTCAAATGCATTTCCCTTTCCACTGGGGGATATAAGCTGTACATCATTATTTTTACACCTGTATGGCAGAAGTAGTGGTCCAGAGTGTCATCAATATTATTCCTTCTTTCATACAATTGATTTTCACCCCTTTTTACGATTAAAGATTAACAGAATTGATGATTACCAGCTTTAGGTTCTGGTTGCTATCTTCTTTACTTCACTCATTTATTGCTGCTGTTATGGAGGCTTAAATGTTCTTGCCTTTGTTTCTTTTCACTCCTTTTGAGGTGAACAACGGGTTGCTTTCAGGAAATTCATTGCCCTCCCTCTCCCCCTTCTTTTCTCTTCGCCCTTCATCTGATTGATGGTGTATAAGAGCACGTGCATCGCTTGGATCATGGTCCAAAATGGAGCCTCACGATCCAAAATATCATATGTATCAGTGATCCACACGGCTCACCCAGTGGTCCGGCTCCCTGCAGTGATTCCCTCACAACTTTCTTTTTCCTTTTTTTTTTTGGCAATTACATTAATGAATAGTATAAAATAAAAGGTTAAAACTAATTAAATATGTTTAAATGTGGGTCCATGACTAATATTTTATTTGATGATCGAAGTTGATGATCTATTTGATGTAGAAGGGAGAGAAAAAGTTGAATTGTAAGATGATATAATAGGTGTAGGTCCCCACTTATGATCCAAAAATATGGATCACCATTACAAGTGCTCTAACGACTTGTCATCTCCTGTCTCAGTCTACATGGATCTCCATTAGGAAAAAAGAAAAGATATTAAAAAAAAGGTACCTGCATTTTTGTGGAACTTCTTCCCTAAAAAACAAGGAGCATTTATGCCTTTTTATGGTTCAGCCTCAGTTATGCTTTTTGAAGTTGTTGCTGTGGAATTTGGTTCGTAAATTTCTTATGTTGACATTATTCCACTGTAGCTTTGAGGAAGTGGTCTTTATTCTTGTCATTTGTCAAACTTGTGTTTATTACACACCGAAGCAGTAGGGTCCTCTGTATTGGTGATTGTTTCTTACAAATGCCATTGCACTTCTAAACATGCTATATCTTTGTTTTCTGGCTAATCATATGTCACAATCATTTTTCACATTTGCAGGAGCTTTTTTGCTCCTACTCAGGTAGATTCAGAAAATTATTTGGTAAATCAGGGAGCACTGGAAAGAATCTCAAAGTAATATTCCACGACTTCCCAGGAGGGGCTGAGACTTTTGAGTTAATTGCAAGGTTTTGCTACAACAATGGCAGCATTGAGATTAGTCCGACAAATTTAACTGCCCTTTACTCAGCTGCTTCTTTCATGGAAATGAATAAATCTGTATTTGAGTCTGAGAATCTGGTGAAACAGATTGAGAAGTCACTTGAAGAGATAAGCTATTGGACTTGGTCAGAGCTTCTGTTGGCTTTGAAGAAAAACCAAGCCTTCATTGTAAGTGTAAATTCTTCAGTTGTGCTTCAAAAATGCTTGGACACTCTTGTAGGGAGACTCATACTGGCTGCTGAAGCTAGCCCATGCCCATCTATTTCCTCCCCTGAAAGCTTTGGGTTTCGGATTTCATGTGATTCCCGGAGTACTGAGAGCCTGAAAACAAGCTGCTTTCGTGTATCGTGGTGGTTTGAAGATCTTTCATCGTTGAGTCAGAGTGTGATTGAAATGGCACTAAGATCCATGATTTCTTGGAAATTTGATCATGGTACCATAAGCAGGTTCCTCTTTCATTACCAGAAGTCAAAGTTTGTCCATGCTCAATCTGGCGAGAAGAGCAAAATAATGGGGATGGTCATTGATGTTTTGCATTCTCTTGATCATTGGTCTATTCCTTACAAGAGTTTGCTGGGGATTTTAAGAGTTTCCATAAACCTGAACATACATAAATCTACCAGGAGCAAATTAGAGGCAATGATTGGTTCAAGACTGGATGAAGCAACTCTGGATAATCTTCTCATTCCATCTTCAGCTGGGGTGAGCTGTTTATATGATGTGAACCTTGTTCTGAGGTGCCTGAAGTTCTTTCTGAGCAGAGGGCTTTCTCAAGTTTCAAATGATCGGCTCATGAAACTGGCCAGGTTGGTGGATTTGTATTTAGCAGAAATTGCACCTGATCCATCTCTGAAAGCCTCCAAGTTTACAGCACTTGCTACAGCATTGCCTGATTCCTCGAGAGAGTCCTATGATGAAATGTATCATGCCATGGACATGTATCTGGAGGTATTGCATTTGGTCCTTTTTACCTGTTTCATCACTCGCATTGTCTTCTGCATTGTACTTTTCAACCAAATTTCAAGCTCGGGGGGGGGGGGGGTAGTGTGCTAGGGGTTTGCTGAAGTAGCCTTAGATCTGAATTGCATAGAAGGGTATGTGGTATATCATGGACTAAAAGCCATCAATTGCATACTACGTTTTCCAGCTGTCCATAAAGTATATGCACTGTCTCTCCATGTGTCACTATCCCAAGTCTGCAAATATGGTGCTACGTACTCTCTGTGATGTGTGGGAAAATCTTTTTCCTTTTGCAGGTGCATACAGATTTATCGGAAGAAGAAACATTTCAAATCTGTTCTGCATTAAACTATGAGAAGCTCTCGCCAGAAGCCTGCCTGCATCTTACAAAGAACCAGAAGTTCCCATCTAGATCTGCAGTGCAAGCTCTCCTTTCTCATCAAGGAAAGCTCACAGGGTTGGAGCATGCTTCAAAATACCCCAGCTCATGCTCTTCCTCTCCATGCTATTACCCCAATTATGGAACAATAGGACTCAAGGGAGAATCCAGTGATCGTAATATGCTTAGTGCTGGAGAATTTGATGTTATGACTGACAATGAAAAGCTCAGGACACATTTACAGGGAATGCAATGCAGGGTGACAGAGCTTGAAAAGGTTTGTCATAAGATGCAAACTCAGATGGCAAAAATGATGAAATCGAAATCAACAGGCAATATCAATGCCAGATCGTTGCCCAAGCTGTGTTCATGATTCTGTTTCACAAGTAGCTTACACTTGCGAGCATTCATGTACAGCTTAGCAGATTGGTTTTTTTAGCAAGTTTTGACCCGTTTCTTTTCTCTTATTCTACTCCTGCTCTCTCCCAACCCTTTGTGATATCAGTTGTGAATTTTAGTTGAATTTTGAGGTTCCCTTTTTTTTTTAAAGTCAAGTTCAGTTATTAGTGCTGTAAATATTCGTGCAGAGAATGAAATCTCCGTATTCTTTCACGTCCAGCACCTGCCTTTTTCTTTTCGTCTCTTTACTTTTTCTAATAACATTTTCATCCATCTTGGTTTTTTTTTTAATAAACATTATTTGCAAAAACAAAGCAACAATGGGACTCCTTTACTTTTTTTAATAATATTTTCATCCATATTGGTTTTTTTTTTAAAAAAAAATAAGCATTCCATCAACTAAAACATAGGACCAGAAGGTATTTGCCCGTGGTCGTATACTCGTATGGTTTGGTTGTGTTCTGCAATGCAACATGTCGGATTCAATATGGGGAGGAATTCGAATACATATAACAGACCTTGAGCTTAGTATTCAGTATTGTTTACCCTACCATGACTACCTTTCTTAGGTCAAGGGATGCCCTCACGGATTTATTAAAAACAAAACAACAATGATAATACCATCAACAACACGACGTAACAGGGCTAACAAACATTTACTTCGCTCCACGTAACACACCGAGCACCAAATTCATGTGCTGAAGAAGAACAGAGAAGTACATGACCTCCCCCTTTCAGTTTTCCATCACAACATATCAACAAATTTGCTTTGAGAAACCCCATTGATCAAACCGAAATTTGCACCAATTTCTAACCAAAAATCCCAAAGCTCAACGAGAAAATGAGCAAAGAATCACAACAGTCAACTATTTGCATGATCAGGCAATTCAAAAGCTCTGGAGATTGCATGAGCAACAAACATTTCTGTAGAGAAAACATCTGGAGACACAATATAGACTCCATTAATGCCCAAAACATGGGTGCCATTAATGTTGCTCGTAATCTCAAGAGCTTCTTCCCTTAACAAGGTCATCACCTGAGCTTTCTCAGGTAGTGAAGCCAGTTCGGAGTAAGAGTACCTCTGACCCACAATGTGGTACCTCACGACCCGATCCAAAAAGGGCCCCGAAGAGCTGACGAAGTCGAATTCGGGGGGCACAAACACTGTAATCGGACCCAAATTCGGGCAGTCTTCAAGAATCCCATGGAGTACTGAGTTCAACGCGATTGCGAATGAGACGAAACCCTTTAAGCTCAGAAACCGGATCATTCGGACCCACTTGCCCGGTCGTTCGCTGAATTTGGAGCCCCATTTGCTGGAATTCAAGAAATTGCAAGGCAGAGAGCGGATGAAGTCGCGACCCGATTGAAGTTGGGGGGCATCAAGCGGAGAAAACGGGCCAAGAACGCCGTGAATCGAGACATAGTGATCAAGAAACAAATCTGGGTGAGAAATGGGGACATTGTTGATCTCAATTAATCGATTTTGAGGGTCGATTTTGGTGAGGGCGAGGTTCTTGGAAGGAATGGAAGTAGGGAGGCAGGCGTTGTGGGGTTTAAGGAGGAGTTGTTGGAGAGAGAATTTGGAAGGAAGAGTGTGGTAGTGAAGGAGGCGTTTAATGGCGGAAGGAGGAGCAGTGAGGTTGGAAACGGCGTCGTCGTGGATGGCGAAGACGGTGGTACTGGAGTTGGAGAGAAAGAGGTCGGGGGAGAGTAGCAGGAGGGTGGCGATGATGGTGAATCCGTGTGATCGGAGGGCGGTGGAGGCGTTTAGAGAGATGGTTTGAGGAGAGAGAGAAGAAGAGGAGGAGGAAGGTGGGGAGGTTATGGCTATGGCTGCCAGGACTAGAGAGATTGACAAGTAGATTGGAGCGTGCCAGCAGTGAGAGGATGGGCATGAACATGAACGCGCCATTTCGGTTGTTGCACACACACAGAGAGAGGGAGGGAGAGAGAGAGGGACAGAGAGGAGGAAGTTAAAAGGGTGTTGGATTCTGCTAAAAAAGTAAAAGCCATGTATACAGTGTTGATCGAGAATTTCCTCACCTTCAAGTCAAGACGTTGCAGATGCACTAAATTGCACCGTACACGTCACCAAGACTTTTTAAAAAATTTATCGGCCATAAAAATGCACCAACTCCATTAATCATATTCACTTGAGTGATATGCATGTGTATTGTACGAATTTAAATTATTATTTTTTTTGCCTGTTGGGAATTTAAATTATTTGTTTCCATGTAAGTTTTCCTAAAAATTTATGTTGTTACTCTTTATAATTATTTTTTATTAATTAAAAATAATTAACTACTATGAAGAAAAAATACTATATTCTTTATCCATACACATTTCTATATATTTGTCTGAATAATTTCATATTAGTAATATTGAGAATGCAATGAATGTTATATGGACAATATTATATTGACATAAAGAGATACAACTTTGAAAAATAAACATAATAAATGTCAACGTAAAATCTGTATGAACTTCTTCGCTAATATAACAGTAAATGTTCGTAAGCAAACTATAGCATGCAACATGACGGACTCACGCTACATCCACCTAGCATGCTTGTTGGGGGCCTACACGCATATTGAGTCAAGTTTTTTTTTTTTTTGGGGGGCCCAAATATTAAGTCAGATTTATAAATATAAATTCGGTCATACTTATTGCCACAGCAAGGTAGGGTTAAATGGTGTGACTCCTTATCCTTGTGGAGTAGGTCATAGTTTTGAAGAACCTACATGGCAAACGTCCATTTTTTTAAAGTTTTGCTTCTTAAATCACTTTGTTCATTTTCTTTTTTTTTTCTCACATCATTTACTTGAATTTTTTCTCCTTTATATATTGTATTAGACCACATCTAAAGCTTTTTAACTCATTTGTAATTTTTAATATCCTTTTTAATTATGTTCGTTACATCCAATATTCACCAAATGAGATTCAAATATTGATCAAAAGAGTATGGTAATCATATTATTGAAGGAATGAAATATTTTTGTCATGAAATATTCAACCACTAATTGTTTGTTAAATACTCACTAAATACCGAATGCACAACTTAGACAAACTACAAAACATTGTATCTATTATTAATGAGCATAATTGCATATATTAATGAACATTGTGTGTATATATAAGTGAGCAAATATTTTTCATTAATGAGTATTATTATATATAGTAGTAAGGGTTACTAAACATTAGTGAGCTGACCATGCATGTGTAGTACCCTTTACACTCAAGAGGATAATTATTGGAATTAGTGAGCAATACCATATGTATTAGTGAATAGTATTATATATGTTAGTGAGCTATAGTGAGCCTTATTGTATGTATTAGTGAGCGTTTTGCATACATTAGTGAGCACTATTGAGCACAGTAATTTTTATTAGTGAGTGCTAGTGCATATACTACTAAGGCTTACTAAACATGTTGGTAAGTAAACCTTAGGTATACGTACCCTTTTACACTTGGGAGGGTTATTGTTGGAATTAGTGAGCACACCATATGTATTAGTGAGCAATATATGTCTTATTGAGCAATATTTAGCATTGTTGTATGTATTAGTGAGTGTTACGTATATATCAGTGAGCATTATTGAGCATGATATTTTTCATTAATGAGTATTACTATATATACTACTAAAGGCTACTGAACATGTTGGTGATCAAACCTAAGATATACAGTAACTCTTTACACTCTAGAGGATTATTGTTGGAATTAATGAGCATGCAGTATCTATTAGTGATTAGCATTGCATACACCAGTGAGCAATACCAAGCATTATTTTATGTATTAGTAAGTGTTCTGTATATAATACAACAACAACAATAACAACAACTCCTTGTGAGTCCCACTTATGTGGGTTCAGAGGAGATTCAGATGTAAGTGACCTTATCTTTGCAGGTATCACTACCCATATGGAGGCCGATTCTGATATACCCACGAAAAATTTAAGAAAATAATTGGAGTTAAAATTCACTGGAGACAAAAAAAGCAAACCAAGAAAAACTAGCAAGCCATAACAAAAATAAACAATAGAGGAAAGAATGTACAATAAATAAATATTAGCATACATACGTAATATCAATGCAAGATAGAGGATTGCTAGATCCATACGTTAGCAAAACCTATGCTCTCGAGATCCAAGGGAAGGGTAGTAGGGCTGTACCTAAGGTCTGCAACCTTAAACCTAGACCTCCACAGCTTTCTATCATGAGTCAAATCCTCTGTTAATTCTAAAGTCTTCAAATCATGTCTAATAACTTTGTTGCAACTCTCCTTAGGTCTACCTCAACCCGTTCTCTATTCAGAAAGAACAATCCTCTCACATCTACTCATTAGTGTATCCGTACTCCTCTGCACATGACCAAACCATCTAAGTCTAGCATTTCTCATTTTATCATCTATGGGTGCTACTCTTTCTTTGCCTTTAATCACTACCTTTCTAATCCTATCCAATCTTGTATGGCTACACATCCAACAAACCATCTTCATCTCTACTACCAACATCCTCTAGACTTAAGTCTTCTTAACTAACCGACACTCTACACCATACAATAATGTTAGCTTAACAACCATACAATAAACCCTCCCCTTCAATATGAGTGGGATCTTTTTATCGCACAATACCCCTGAAGTATTCCGTCCCACCTTTATTCGATGGTTGATGTCCTTGTCAATCTCCCCTTTTTCTTGAATGATTGAGCATAGATATCTGAAGTTTGCAACCCTTGGTACAACCACACCGCCTATGACCACCTCATGTTCTATACCATCTTCCTTTTCACTGAATCAACCTTATGTGTATTCAGTTTTTGACCTACTCAACCTAAAATCTTTTGTCTCTAGGGTATCTGTCCACTATTCTAACTTGCTGTTGACACCTCTCCCTAGTCTCATCAATAAGAATTACGTCATCAACAACTAGCATACACCATGAATCTTGTTGTTGAATTCCTTTGGTGAGCTCATCCATAACCACAGTAAAAAGAAAACGGCTCAGCACTGATCCTTAATGAAGTCCAATATCTATAGGGAAGTCATTTGCATCCCCACTAAGGTCCTAAATCTTGTTTTTACTCCCTCATACAATCTCTACTACCTCAACTATAAGCAACCGACACTCTTTCTTCTCCAAGCACTGCCATAATATTCCCTTGGTATTCTATCATAAGCTTTGTCTAAATCCATGAACACCATGTCGAGATCCTTTTTTTCTATCCCTGAAGAACTCCATGAGCTTTTGTAAAAGATGCATGGCTTTTGTAGTTGATCTATCCGGCATAAAACCAAACTAGTTCTTTGAATTTCTTACGTGCCCCTTCAACCTCCCCTTAATCACCCTTTCCCACAACTTCATTGTATAAATTAGCAATTTTATATCTTTATACTTATTGTAGTTTAGAATATCACCTTTGTTCTATTATCAAGGGACAACTGTACTTAATCTCCCTTCATAGAGAATTTTCATAGTCCTAGATATAACATTAAATAACTCCGTTAGTCACTCAAGGCCATCCTCACCCAAACACTTCCAAATTTCCACAGGGATACTGTCAGAGCCGACTGCCTTACCATCCTTTATGTTCCTTAAAGCCTCTCTAATCTCCCTATGGTAATATGATGGCAAGACGTAGAGTCTTATCCCTCCTGATGAGACCTAAGCTCACTCTGTTAGGACACGTCTAACCCTCTCCATTAAAGAGCTTATAAAATAGTTTTGCTATCTTTTTGTATTTTGGAATTCGTGATTAGAACTCTGCCATCTTGATTTTTAATGTAGCTTACACTACCCAAATCTCTTGTCTTTCTTTCCCTCACCCTTGCTAGCTTAATGGTCTTCTTATCTGATTAGACTATAGTGTCTGATACAACCCTTCATAAGCATTGTTCTTAGGCATTGTAACTGCTTTCTTGGCTACTCTTTTCGTCACCTTGTACCTCATTATATTAACCTCTTTTCCTTCCTCTGTCCCACTACTCACTAGAGCCTTCATCTTGACTTTCTCCTATGCCTCTTTATTCCACCACTAAGCTTCTTTCATTCTCCCATTACCCGCTTTAGAGACTCCTAGAATTTTCTTAATTGACCTCCAGATAGTTTTGCCATTTGTTCCCACATTGTGTTCATATCCCATACCAATTTCTAGTTACCATCTCTTCTAATATTTTTGGATAGGTTAACTACATTCTTACTCGTTAGATTCCATGATTTAACTCTAAGTCCCCCAACACTTCTCTTCTTCCTCCTTAAACATTTAACCTTCACACTCGTAACCAATAGCCTGTGTTGCATCGTGATGTGCTCACTTCGCATCATTTTAAAATTTGTACACAACCCCATATCATTCACCTTCACTGGAAAGTAATTAATTTATATCCTGATGTTGCCACTCTTGAAAGTCACCAAGTGTTCTATGTATAATAATGAGCATTATTTTTCATTAGTGAGCATTAATATATATTAGTGAGCATCACTAAATATGTTAGTGAGGAGCCCCATGTATATAGTACGCTTTACACTCAAGAGGATTATTGTATGAATTAGTGAGCAGTGTCATACATACTAATGAGCATACCAGTGAGCAATGCTATATATGTTAGTGAGAAATACTAAACAATACAACAAACAACAACAACAACAACAACAACAATAATAATAGTAACATTAACAATAGTAGTAGTACAATAGTAGTAGTAGTAGTGATAATAATAATAACAACAATAACCCTTATTCTATGCGTTTGTGAGCATTACTCTCTCTCTCTCTCTCTCTCTCTCTCTCTCTCTCTCTCTATATATATATATATATATATTATAGTGAGGTGTGATTTCATTAGACATCATTTACGAGTAAAAAAAGGTTTATTTATAATTGTTTGGCCATCAGTTGAGAAAATTAGAATGATAATGTGAAAAGAAAAAATGTGAAACGAGGAATGATTCAGAAAATGGAATTAAATAATTATTAGGTCAAAAAAGGATAAAAATAAAAATTCATTTTCCTATGGTGTGCTTAGTGTGGGACTCAAACTTGCACATACTGTGCCCTACCCTCTACCTAGAAGGTCAACGCCCTACTGGTGCAGCAAGCACATCTTAGAAGATGTTAATCAAATGGAATTTCAATAAGTCGCTGCAGGCTGCGTAAGATTGGGTGTACAAATGCAATGTACGCCTGATTGTTTGGTGTAACTACTAATGTCTATATGATATTTTAATTGAATTTTATCCTTAATCATATGGCTCCTCCTCCTTATATTTCCTCTTTTGACATTCAATGTAATTTTTCAGCAACCGTCAATTCAGATATTAAGAAATTGTCAACAAAAATATATATATTTGGTCTGCAATCTTTGTTCATATCCCATATAGCTGAATCTTTTAGACGATGTTAGCTCAGTTTGGCTAGTTAAATCACCTTAAAAGGCGGTAAATAGGATGATGATCAAAGTCATAAGTTAATCGAAATAAAGAGTGGAAAGATAAATGTGGATAAAACACAAGAACTTTTTAACGAAGATAGCCTCAACCAGGTTTAGTCCCCACCTAGAGTTCCCTCACTCTAGGATTAACCTGAATTTTTATTAGGAGGGATGATTATATAACTCTAGAATACACCTTACTCTAAGTTCCAAGTCACAAGTTGACATCTTCAACTAGGTTTGGTAGAATTGACCCTTTATTCCACCACTAAGCTTCTTTCATTCTCCCACTACCTCCTTTAGAGACTCCAAAAATTTTCTTAATCAACCTCCAGATAGGTTTTGCCATTTGTTCCCACATTGTGTTCGCATCCCATACTAGTTTCTAGTTACTATCTCTTTTGATATTTTTGGATAGGTTAACTACGTTCTCACTCATTAGATTCCACCATTTAACTCTAAATCCCCCAAAACTTCTCTTTTTCCTCCTTAAACATTTAATCTTCACACTTGTAACCAATAACCTGTGTTGCATCGTGATGTGCTCACTTCCCATCACTTTACAATCTTTACACAACCCCTTATTGCTCGCCTTCACTGGAAAGTAATTAATTTGTATCCTAATGTTGCCACTCTTGAAAGTCACCAAGTGTTCTATGTATAATAGTGAGCATTGTTTTTCATTACTGAGCATTAATATATATGAGTGAGCGTCACCAAATATGTTAGTGAGGAGCCCCATGTATATAGTATGCTTTGCACTCAAGAGGATTATTGTATGAATTGGTCAGTAGTGTCATACATACTAATGAGCATACCAGTGAGCAATACTACATATGGTTAGTGAGCAATAGTAAACAAGACAACAAGCAACAACAACAAGAATAATAATAACAATAACATTAACAATAGTAGTAGTACAATAGTAGTAGTTATAGTACTGATAATAATGATAACAACAATATCCCTTATTCTGTGCATTAGCGAGCATTACTCTCTCTCTCTCTCTCTCTCTCTCTCTCTCTCTCTCTCTCTCTCTATATATATATATATATATATATATATATATATATATATATATATATATATATATATATATATTCGTGAGCATTACTAAACATGTTAGTCAGTAGGCCCTAGGTGCAATTATGAAAAAATATTTTAGTGAGGTGTGATTTCCTTAGACATCATTTACGAGTAAAAAAAAAGGTTTATTTATAATTATTTGGCCATCAGTTGAGAAAATTAGAATGATAATATGAAGAGAAAAAATGTGAAACGAGGAATGATTGAGAAAATGGAATTAAATAATTATTAGGTCAAAAAAGGATAAAAATAAAAATACAATATTCTTTGGTGTGCTTAGTGTGGGACTCAAACTTGCACATACTATGCCCTACCCTCTACCTAGAAGGTCAACGCCCTACCGGTGCCGCAAACACATCTTAGAAGATGTTTATCAAATGGAATTTCAATAAGTCATTGCAGGCTGCGTAAGATTGGGCGTACACCGTTTGTTTGGTGTAACTACTAATGTCTACATGATATTTTAGTTGAATTTTATTCTTAATCATATGACTCCCTCTCCTTAGATTTCCTCTTCTGATATTTAATGTAATTTTCCGGCAACCATCAATTTAGATATTAAGAAATTGTCAACAAAAATATACACATTTGGCTTGTAATCTTTGTTCATATCCCATATGGCTGAATCTTTTAGACAATGTTAGCTCAGTTTGACTAGTTAAATCACGTTAGAAGGTGGTAAATAGGGTGATGATCAAAGTCGCAAGTTAATCAAAATAAAGAGCAGAAATATAAATGTGGACAAAACATAAGAACTTTTTAACGAAGAAATAGTCTCAACTAGATTTAGTCCCCGCCTAGAGTTCCCTAACTCTAGAATTAACCTGAATTTTTATTAGGAAGGATGATTACACAACTTTAGAGTACACCTTACTCTAAATTCTAATTCACAAGTTGACATCTTCCACTAGGCTTGGTAGAGTTGACTCTTCAACTCTATAATCCCATCCAATTACAACTTGAACAATACAAATCAAATGTAATAGAAGCAAATTGAAGCTCAATGAATGCCAATAAGTGCTTGAGTAATATGTATGCCAATGAGTGCTTGCTCTTCTTGTGTTCTTCAGCTCTCAGCCAGCTTTTATATTTATAGCAAAGCCTTGAAAGAATCATAAGAAACTAGCTGTTAGACTCATCCTTAAATTCAGTTTCAGTTCAAGGCCTTGAACAGCAGTTCAGGGCCCTTAAAGATCACACAATCTCAGCAGGCAACGATCAAGAGCTATTTTTGTCTAATTGAGAATCTTCCTCATATGATTTGCAACTTCTTTCATGATCAAGGCAAATATTAAGCATTTAAAAATTGAAACCTTGTTTGAGGAAAGTCAAATAATTTGCCAAATGAAGATCACTAATAAAATGGCATATCTTATCATATAATATCATAATCAAATTTGAATTATATAAAATATAATATCATAAAGATCACATATTCAAATTTGAATATTAAACTATCCCAAAGATATTGTGACACATAATATAAAATCAATTATGTCAATATCTACTTATAATTACAACACATTTAAATAAGAGAAACACTAATATAGATCCAAATATAACATAATAAACATACCAATGGACCAATTCTTTTTTATCTTTCATCAAAGCATATTTATTAAATGCATTGTAAGATTAAGGAAGCTAACAAACGAGACCATTTTCTCACCTTGGCCTTTATTGCCACCACTTGGAAGATTCATAGTGTCATAAAATGACTAATTTCATAGCTTTAAAAGCAAGAATTCTAACTAAAGAAGACGAAATGGTTGGGAAAATGAAAGAGAAAGATAAATGGTAAGACGGTAATAGGCAAAACAATATAAAGATACAATAAATACAAAATGTTGGCCACTAAGGCAAAGACTGATGGGGATCAGCCCCAAGGGGTTCTTCTAGCTCAAGAGGTCATAAAGGCTTTCCAAGGACTAGAAATCAATCAAGAGGTAATCACTTGCATTCTACGGGGTTCATCCTGCACATGGCCTGACTTTCTTACTTTGGTGGCCTGATGTCCTGAGGCTTTAAAGCCAAACTTTTGGTGTTTCTGGAAAGATTGAAGAGTTAGCTGCGCAACAAATCAAGTCTCATCCCATTTGGATGTCATTTGCTCATCCAAACCCTTTGTTAAAGCCAAACTGCCCAAACTGCTTTTCCAGGCCAGATTATGTCCGGTTTTGGGAACCCAATTTCCCTAACCTAAAGCACTCCTAGCAACCTGGAATTTTGAAACCTAGATCCCTTTTTGAGTTGGCTAAAAGGTTGGGAAAAGAAACTAGAGTCAAACGTTCCCCAAGGAGGCTAAAAGAAAGGAAACTTCTAAAGGTGCTTTTCGGAAGTCAGACTGCATCATCTCACTTGTTCTGCTTATAACTCCTGAACGGCTGCACCAACTGAGCTCCAAAAGTAGTCATATGAAAGAACACTTTCTAAGATTTCTATTAAGGTATGTTGGAGCCAATTTGGGTAAGTATAAAGGGAGATATGGCTATTGAAAGTCGACCCTGCAAAACTAGAAAGCTGCCAGCAACTGTCACCATCACCTTTTGTACTTTTCTTGCTTTTTGTGCTTCCCCTTTTGTCTTGGTCCGATTGGCTTGGCTTGTACTCCTTGTAATCTGAATTTTGAGGCTCCCTCCTATATAGGGGGCCTTTAGGAATGTAAGAAGGCAACTTGAATATTTATGCAAATGAAATTGAGTGTTATACTCTCTCTTGAAATTCCTAGTTGCTTTAGCTTGAATTGGCTAGTTCAAGTGGTGTTCTTCTGGGTTCCTTTTCTTGCTTATGGTGGTGATTAAATTCTATATCCATAAGTGAAGGAGGAATAGCCCAACTTCTCCTCTAGGTGGCGCCATTGGCTTATTCTAGACAAGAGGGTTGCATTCTATCTTCCAAGACCGATTTGAGCTACTTGTCCTATTCGGTTTTGCTTGGTATTGTTTTCGATCTTTCCCATCTTATATCCTCATTCTTGGTACCCCCTTGGCTACATACATCATCTTGGTATCAGAGCTTAGACTACCCTCTTGGCCAAGCTTTCACCCCAAACACATTTCCCAAACACAAACCACAAAACTGCCTTTCTTCACCCGCACTGGGCAGCATTTTGGCACGGCCTACCCGTGCTTAAGGGCACGACCGTGCCACCTCCTTTTCAGCCAATTCTCGTCCTTCTCTTTCACAAGGCTCACGCATCATGTCTTCTAGCCATACACCCGAGCAAGTGGCCGAGCAAGCCTTGAGAGAAAAGGCCGAAATGGAAGCTAGAGTTAAGTATTTGCAATCCCAACTTCAAAGACTCATGAGAGAAAAGAGAGACAACTTGAGGGATTCACCTATTCCAAGTGAATCTAGTGACCCGGATGAGAGTGAGTCGGATTTCAACCCTTTTGGCTCTCAAGGAGGAGCTAGTAGAGGATCAAGGAGGCATAGAAGGCACCATGGGGGTGGCTTCAATGACTTCAAGGTTGACATCCCCGAGTTTGAAGGCAAGCTTAATCCGGAGGAGTTCTTGGATTGGCTACAAATCGTGGAGAGGGTGTTCGACTACAAGGACATCCCGAATGAAAAGAAGGTAAAACTAGTAGTCCTTAAGCTTAGAAAGTATGCTTCTACTTGGTGGGTTAATGTTTTATCTAAGAGGGCTAAGAAGGGAAAGGGCAAGATTAAAACTTGGAGGAAAATGAAAGACAAACTCGAGGAAAAGTTCCTTCCATCTCACTACCTTCAAGAGAACTTTTATAAACTTCACCATTTGAAACAAGGGTCTTTAAGTGTGGAGGAATATACGAGGGAATTTGAGCAATTGATCATAAAATGTGACCTTAAGGAGGATGAGGAGCAAACTTTAGCGAGATATCTTTGTGGGTTGGATGAGAAGATAGCCTATGTGGTAGAGTTGCACCCTTACACCACCCTTGATGAGTTAAGCCCTTTAGCTCACAAGGTGGAACTACAAAAGAAAGCTAGGAGGAAGAGTGAAGCCTTAAAACCACAAAACCGTACCTACACTCCTCAAAGGCCCTCCTACACTACTCCAAGGCCCTTTAACCCTCCTAACCCGAAACCTCCTCCACCTACGGTCCCCAAAACATCCCCTCAAATGACCACAAAACCTAAAGGGACAAGGAGGTGTTTTAGGTGCCAAGGCCTTGGACATATTGCATCCGAATGCCCAAACAAGAGAGTGGTTGCCCTAGCCGAGTACCAAGCCTCTTTTGAAGAAGAAATGGAAGAAGAGAAGGAGTTGTACTTGAATGAGGCCCTAGAAGAAGTAGAGGAGGGTCCGGATGAAGGTGAGCTCTTGGTGGTTAGGCGAGCTTTGAGCGGATTGGCTACTCAAGATGGGAACGAGCAAAGGGAGGCCATCTTTCACACGAGATGCACCATAGGAGGCAAAGTATGTTCCCTCATCATCGATGGAGGGAGTTGCACCAATGTGGCATCCAAGATCTTGGTGGACAAGCTTCAACTCATGGCATCTCCACACCCCTTTTCATACACCATTCAATGGCTCAACCAAGGCAAAGGTATCCAAGTTTCATCCCATTGCTTAGTTTCTTTAAGCATTGAAAAGAATTATAAGGATGAGATTTGGTGTGATGTGATTCCCATGGATGCATGTCATGTACTCCTTGGTAGACCATGGCTTTTTGATAGAAATGTTATGCATGATGGCCGAATGAACACCTACTCCTTCATCTTAGACCACAAGAAAATCACCCTAACCCCCTTTCGTCCTTCCCAACTCCTCAAGCCAAAAGAAACCCCACAAAAGGACATCCTACTCACTAACCTCCTCAAGGCCGAAAACCATGAGTTTAAGTCATTCAAGGAGTGGCTCCTACTTGGCCTAGAGAAAACTGAAACCATCACTCACTCCCACCCCCACCTAATCCCTCTTCTCCAAGCCTATGATCATGTGTTCCCACTAGAATACCTCACGGCCTACCCCCTCAAAGAACCATCCAACACAAGATAGACCTCATTCCCAGATCCACCCTCCCAAATAAACCGGCCTATAGAATGAACCCACAAGAAACCCAAGAAATCCAAAGACAAGTGGATGAACTTTTAGCCAAAGGAATGATTCGGGAGAGCTTGAGTCCATATGCCGTTCCGGCCTTATTGGTTCCAAAGAAGGATGGGAGTATGAGGATGTGTGTGGATAGTAGGGCTATCAATAAGATTACTATTAAGTACCACTATCCCATCCCTGGGTTGGAGGACCTACTTGATGAGTTGCATGGGGCCACCATTTTCTCTAAGATTGATCTTAGGAGTGGCTACTATCAAATTTGAATCCATGAAGGGGATGAATGGAAGACGACATTCGAGGCCAAGGGGGGACTATATGAATAGTTGGTCATGCAGTTTGGCCTTACTAATGCTCCAAGCACTTTCATGCGTCTAATGAATCAAGTCCTTAAGCCTTTCATTGGAAGGTTTGTGGTGGTCTGTTTCGATGACATCTTGGTTTATAGCCTAGGTGAGGAGGAGCATGCTAATCACCTCCAACAAGTTCTTAAAGTTCTCTCCCAAGAGAAGTTATATGGCAACTTAGAGAAGTGTCACTTCTTCACTCCCCAAGTTGTTTTCTTAGGGTATGTTGTTTCGGCCCATGGGATACAAGTTGATGAGAGCAAAGTCCAATCCATCCGAGAATGGCCGGTTCCTTCATCCATCGACCAAGTGAGAAGTTTTCATGGCCTAGCCTCTTTCTATAGGAGGTTTGTCAAGAATTTTAGCACAGTCATGGCTCCTTTGATCGAGATCCTCAAGTCTAAGAAGTTTGAGTGGAATGAAAAGGCCCAAGCCGCCTTTGAAGATGTCAAGGAGAAGCTCACTAGTGCACCCATACTTGCTCTTCCAAGCTTCTCCAAGATATTTGAGATTGAGTGTGATGCTTCGGGAGTAGGCATAGGGGCGGTCCTATCATAAGAAGGCCGACCCTTAGCTTACTTTAGTGAGAAACTCAATGAGGCTAAGCGAAAATACTCAACATATGATAAGGAGTTTTATGCCATAGTAAGGGCCTTGGAACTTTGGAGACATTACTTAGTGGGAGGAGAGTTCATCCTCCACTCGGATCATGAGGTGCTCAAGTTCATACAAGGGCAACACAAGCTCAACCCAAGGCATACTAAGTGGGTGGAATATCTTCAAGCTTTCCACTTTGTGATCCACCACAAGTCCGGGCACTTAAACAAGGGTGCGGATGCTTTGTCTAAGAGATATCTCCTCCTCTCATCCCTTGATTCAAGAGTCCTTGGGTTTGAATTGATCAAAGAGTTGTACCCCAAAGATGAAAACTTCAAAGAGACCTTTGAAGTATGCTCATGGCACCCCCACGGCCCATTTCACATTCAAGAGGGGTTCTTATTCAAAGGGAACCGACTATGTGTTCCCAAAGGAGATATTAGGGAGCTTTTGATTAAAGAAGTCCATGGAGAGGCTTTGGTCGACCACTTTGGCATTGAGAAAACCACACTCATGTTGAAAGAACACTACTATTAGCCCAAGATGGCCAAGGATGTTGAGCATTATGTTAAGCGGTGTTCTACTTGTCAACTTGCCAAAAACCATGTTTTGCCTCAAGGTCTTTACTCACCCTTACTGGTCCCACAAGCTCCTTGGGAGGATGTGAGTTTAAACTTCATTACCGGCCTTCCTAGGACACAAAGAAACAAGGACTCCATCATGGTGGTAGTTGATCGGTTCTCTAAGATGGCACACTTTGTCTCATACCATACCACTCATGATGCCACTCAAATTGGTAGCCTCTACTTCAAGGAGATTGTGAGGCTTCATGGCATTCCCAAAAGTATGGTATCCGATCGGGATAGCAAGTTCATGAGTCATTTTTGGCTCACTTTATGGAAGAAGATGGACACTCATCTCAAAATTAGCACATCATGTCACCCCCAAATGGATGGCCAAACCAAGGTCACCAATAGGACCTTGGGTACTTTGTTGAGGGTCCTAGCCAAGAAGAGCACAAAGGGTTGGGATGAGTTGCTTAGCCATGCTGAGTTTGCCTACAATCGAGAGCCAAGCAAAGCCACGGGCCTTTCTCCATTCCAAGTTGTCTATGGGTTCAACCCTTGTACTCCTATTGACCTCACACCCCTCCCTACTCCAACCAAGTTTAGTTGGGAGGTCGAGAAGAGAGTAAAGGAAATCCAAGAGCTCCATGCCCAAGTGAGAGCTAAAATTGAGAGGTTCAATGATCAAACCAAGGATCAGGTGAACAAGCACCGGAAGGAAGTTCAATTTAAGCCCGGAGATTTAGTATGGATCCACCTAAGAAAGGAGCGATTTCTAAGCAAAAGAAGGTCCAAGCTTCTTCCACGCTCGGATTGCCCATTCAAGATCCTTGAAAGGATCAATTCCAATGCATACAAGGTTGACTTGCCCGGTGAGTATGGAGTATCCGCTACATTCGATGTAGCCGATTTGAGACCCTACTTTGATGAAGAAGAAGAACTACTAAGTTTGAGGACAAACTCTTCCCAAGCTGGGGGGGATGATGGGGATCAGCCCCAAGGGGTTCTTCTAGCTCAAGAGGTCATAAAGGCTTTCCAAGGACTAGAAATCAATCAAGAGGTAATCACTTGCATTCTACCGGGTTCATCCTGCACATGGCCCGAATTTTTGACTTTGGTGGCCTAATGTCCCGAGGCTTTAAAGCCAAACTTTTGGTGTTTCTGGAAAGATTGAGAGTTAGCTGCCCAAAAAATCAAGTTTCATCCCATTTGGATGTCATTTGCTCATCCAAACCCTTTGTTAAAGCCAAACTACCCAAACTGCTTTTCCAGGCCAGATTATGTCCGGTTTTGGGAACCCAATTTCCCTAACCTAAAGCACTCCTAGCAACCTGGAATTTTGAAACCTAGATCCCTTTCTGAGTTGGCTAAAAAGTTGGAAAAAGAAACCAGAGTCAAACGTTCCGCAAGGAGGCTAAAAGAAAGGAAACTTCTAAAGGTGCTTTTCGGAAGTTAGACTGCATCATCTCACTTGTTCTGCTTATAACTCCTGAACGGCTGCACCAACTGAGCTCCAAAAGTAGTCATATGAAAGAACACTTTCTGAGATTTCTATTAAGGTATGTTGGAGCCAATTTGGGTAAACAGAAAGGGAGATATGACTGCTGAAAGTCGACCTTGTAAAACTGGAAAGCTGCCAGCAACTATCACCATCACCTTTTGTACTTTTCTTGCTTTTTGTGCTTCCCCTTTTGTCTTGGTATTGGCTTGGCTTGTACCCCTTGTAGTCTGAATTTTGAGGCTCCCTCTGATATAAAGGGGCCTTTAGGAATGTAAGAAGGCAGCTTGAACATTTATGCAAATGAAATTGAGTGTTATACTCTCTCTTGAAATTCCTAATTGCTTTAGCTTGAATTGGCTAGTTCAATTGGTGTTCTTCTAGGTTCTTTTTCTTGCTTATGGTGGTGATTAAATTCTGTATCCATAAGTGAAGGAGGAATAGCCCAACTTCTCCTCTAGGTGACGCCATTGGCTTATCCTAGACAAGAGGGTTGCATTCTATCTTCCAAGACTAGTTTGAGCTACTTGTCCTATTCGGTTTTGCTTGGTATTGTTTTCGATCTTTCCCATCTTATATCCTCATTCTTGGCATCCCCTTGGCTACATACATCGAAGACACTTGTTAGAAGTACGTGTTAGTACTCAATACTCAATTTTATATATAGATGTAAAGGCGAAACAACAAATAAAACTATTATATTAGGTAGGAAAAAGAGTTGATGCAAGGATTAGGACAAAAACTTCTAGAAAGGTTGTAAACCCTTTTCCTAGAGACACTAATTACCCTAAATTATACACGAAGTTTGCTCAATAGATCTACATAATGGAAAAAAAAAATCTTCTTATGATGGTCAATGACTAATCTGGCAAAGTTAAGCGTAAGGGTAGTAAAATGGCATCCTAGCTAAGACTCAGGGGCCACTCAATTTAATGGTCATACGTCATAAAGCATTGTGTAAGTTGCGCCAAAATAACTACATATTTCTAATCATTTAGAAGCCCTTCATGTAAGATTCATTAAGAGCTACAACGTGCCCTCTAAAGCAATAATGGGAATGAGCACTCGCTGACAGTCATTTGGTTCATTATTTTTTTAAATTTTGGTATGGAAAGGAATCATTAGTTCTAATATTTGATATTCGTGTCTTCATTTATTTAGATTTACGTTCCTGAAAAACGTTGGGTTCTAGTGGATCTCTCCCTCACCCCTAGTCTATATAGAACCTATACCCTTGGACTCAAATTTTCTTATTTATGAGATGAACTAAACAAGTAATATTAGGAAACAAAAATCATTATCATGCCTCGTAGTTTCATTCTACTGCATTTCATTCCAACATTTTGCCAAACGACCTTAAATGGAGAAGATGATGAGTGCTTCAAAACATTCCTATGATGTACTTTGCTTCACTGAAGTTAAAACTGTGTATTTTCATCAAGTTCAGTTTCTATCATGGAGTGAAGCAATAATTTTAACCCCATCTCTTTTAGGTTTTGTTTATTAAATTCCTTACAAGGCTTTTTGTTAACAGATTAGACAATTTTTATGCTAAATATGCAAAGTACACAATATGACGCTATTTTTGATAAGTTTTTTTTACATAACTATGACATAAGCCCAAGCGCCTTGACTTATCATTGTATAGATTTTTATATAATTTTTCCAAAACAAAAGCACTGCCACACCATACGAAAACGATGACATTAATTTTGGGCTTGAAAGATGTCGCGGCTCAAGGACCTCGATCCTGACCTCCTATTTATGCAATTGTTCTTTTGCGTTTTCGTTAGGAAAGTCTGGACTTTATATAATATATAAGTAGAGTTGCCACCATTTTTTACGGAAAATATGAAAATCTTTTAGAAAATATGTTCGAAAACAATCTCACGATCCCAAATGGGGATTGATTTGACTCCAAGACCACTAACCAAGTGTTGGGTCCAAGGGTGAACGTATGACCGATGTTAGTGGCTTAAATCTGCCAATTGACGTCACCCATTTAACAAGGGTCTCCACTAAGGCCAAACAAGAAAAATAGTGAAATCTAAAAAATTCCGTGCGAAGTCAAGAAGTTTCATGCCAATTTGTCTTGTTCAACGCTTTAATATCAAAGACATGATCTATATGAGTGATCCCTTAGATGTAGTCATGTTGCATGCTATTCGTGGCAAAAGAAAACCAGAAAAGCAATAAAATTTTTTGATTACTTGGATAAACTACATAGTTTTATATAGGCTTTCACATCTACCCCTCAAACTATTACACATTAATTTTTTTTAAGCCCGACCTATTTGCATTATTTTTACCCCCCAACTTTTTACAAAATAACATTTAACATCCAAATGATGAAAACGCCCTTCATCTTTGTAATTTGTAGATTACAAATGATATAGGGATAAAATAAAAAATTCTTATCAAATTCATGAGAGAGTAAAAGAAGAAGAAAAAAGGTAAAAATAAATTTGAAAAAATATGATAGGTAATGTTGTGAAACTAATGAAATATCAGTGCCAAATAAAGAAGTGTAACATAATTTACGTCGAATAGGAATATAGGTTAAAAAATAATAAACCTTATTACACAAAATCAAAGGTCCTGTAGTATATATTTTGATTAGGTTTATTATAATTACTAATAGTATAAAAAATAAAAGTTGTAGAATATGCTCAATTCTAACCCAATTTTATTATTATGGTTAGGATTTTTCTGCTTCTTGATTATTTGATTCAACTAGTTGTGTCCGTACTCTTGTACGAACATTTTAAATTTTTTAAAAGAATTTGAATAGCATATTTTGCATAAGACGGTCTTACTTAAATATCTATCATATATTATAACAGATTTGTTGGGTTGACTGTGCTCCCCTTGATTTGCGGACTCTAGCTAATTTTCATCCATTAATCTGATTTAGTTGAAAATCTCAGCCCTCCATTGCCATCCTCATTTTAGTTTTTCTTTTTGGGTCAAACCTCATCATTTTCCATTCGTGACCCACCTCACTCCCGGTTTCTATCTCCAACTCACTCACGTTCTCCCTATCTATGTCGGTTTCTCTCTCCTCCAAATCACTCATGTTAATTCTCTCTGTAACTGCTGTGCTTTTATTTGTTTCATTCACTTCACCTTAATTTTCGGTTACTTAAGAGATCACGCACACATCCTACAAATAAAATACAATAACCAACCCCAAAAAAAAAAAAACCACCAAACAGCACTAGCCTCAACCCCCCTACCCCCAAATACAGACTTTCACGACTACACCCTAACCATCTGAAGCTAGAAAACAAAATACTATTCTCACCTCAGCCAAGGCGTTACATTTCACTTTCCCACAAACAGAAGTACAGTTTGAATCTCTCTCCACCTTTTCCCAATCTGTCTCTCTCTCTATACCCATTGCACCCTTCTTCGCATCAACTTGCAGCAGCAAAAATATCCTATTTGGCATTGAAAAGGTTAGAAATCATTGTAACTCCTAAATCACGTTTTTGCACATATTATTTGGTTCAGTCTTTCTAATGTGATTCCTTATTTTGCATACACTCAGCAAAGAAATCAAGAAAGAAGCAAAGAAATCAAGAAAGAAGGGGAGACAAGGAATCCTACCCAGATCGCAACCTAATTCGAATATGGTGAGTGCAAATTGTATTTATCTTTCACTGAACTCTTTGTTTCCCATATTCTTCCTCAGTCTAGCAGAAGATAACTTAAATCACGTTTTCCTTCTCAGTTACTAGACAGGGAGATGAGGATTCTTATCACTATCCCACCCTAATTTACTTCTGGTGAGTCTTAGTTGTTGTTGTCTTTGATTGAATCTCTTTGTTTCCTATATTCTTCCTTAATCTAGGCGAATAAAACCTAAATCATTTTTTCCTTCTCATTTACCAATTTCAGTAAGGCCGCCATAGCATACATTCATTTCAGTGATTGACATCAAATTACCCAAACAAAATAAAAACCAGCAAAACAAAATGAGACACATATTCAAGATCCCAACCAACTCACCCTTCAAAAACTGTTAAGATATTAGAGGTTGCTTCACCAGCATCTCAGAATTGCCAAAAGACTGCGGATTAATAGAGCAAAAAATGTAATTGCATACCAAAAGCATCTGACGCCCTAAACAAAACCTTATAAGGAATTTTTAATCCAAAAAAATAGAATGCCTTTTTCTTTATTGATTTGTATGTATTCATTCATTTCAGTTATTGACATTAAAATAAACAAACCAAATAAAAACCAACAATATTAGATTAGGCACATATTTAAGATCCCAACTAATAGAATTTCAAATCCAATAAATTACCCAAACGAAATAAAAACCAACAAAACAAAATGAGGCACATATTCAAGATCCCACCCAACGTCACCCTTCAGAAACTGTTAAGACATTAGAGGTTGCTTCAGCAGCATCTCAAAATTGCTAAAAGACTACAGATTAATAGAGCTAAAAATGTAATTCCATACCAAAAACATCTGACGCCCTAAACAAAACCTTATAAAGAATTTTTAATCTAAAAAAACAGAATGCCTTTTTCCTTATTGATTGGTATGTATTCATGCATTTCAGTTATTGACATCAAAATAAACAAACCAAATAAAAACCAACAATATTAGATTAGGCACATATTTAAGATCCCAACCCACATAATTTCAGATCCAGCAAAATAAAAACCAAATAAAAACCATCAAAATAAGATTAGGCATAGATTTGTATGTAATTCAATGCGAAAAGCATCTGACGGCGTAAACACCATCTCATAAAGAATTTTAAATCCAAAAAAACAGAATGCCTTTTTCCTTATTGATTTGTATGTATTAATTCATTTCAGTTATTGACATCAAAATAGGCAAACCAAACACAAAACTAACAAAATAAGATTAGGCACATATTTAAGATCCTAACCAACAGAATTTTAAATCCAACAATATAAAAACCAACAAAGAAAGACTAGGCACATATTTGTATGTAATTCAACACCAATAGCATCTGAAGCCCTAACCAACACCTTATAAAGAATTTTAAATCCAAAAAAATAAAGTGCCTTTTTCCTTATTGATTTGCATGTGTTCAATTATTTTAGTTATTGGCATCAATATACTCAAATCAAATAAAAACCAATAAAATAAGATTAGGCACATATTTAGGATCCCAACCAACAGAATTTTAAATCCAACAAAATAAAAACCAAATAAAAACCAACAAAATATGATTAGGCACATATTTCAATGTAATTCACTACCAATAGCATCTGAAATCCTAACCAGCACCTCATAAAGAATTTTAAATCCAAAAAAACAAAGTGCCTTTTTCCTTGTTGATTTGTATGTATTCATTCATTTTAGTTGTTGACATCAAAATATACAAACTAAAAATAGACCAACAAAATAAGATTAGGCACAAATTTAAGATCCCAACCAACATCACCATTTAGAAATTGTTAAGACATTAGAGGTTGCTTCAGCAGCATCTCAGCATGGCCAAAAGATTACACACTAATAGAGATAAAAATTTAACTCAATACCAAACGCATCTCAGAATGGTCATTATGACTCTATATAAAAGATGCAAGTCTTCAAAACTCCTGAAGCATTCCTAAAGTATATACCCAACCAGGGAAAGGGAAAGGGCATCAATCAATCATTCTTTCACTCAAGTGACAAGATTGAGGAAATATGATGAAAAAGATCATATTAGTATTGCACATAACAAGTTGGCAATTTACAAACTCAAACACAAACATAAAGTGAGCCTTGCCACATAATGTAAGCATACAATGTGTCATGCAACCTACAATTCAACATTAATGCAATTGAAATTCTAGATATTTTTGAAAGAGTACAAACCTCATAATGCAAGCAAGCTTTGTGATAGAATACAAAGTACGTACCTAGTTTGCGAAATAGTATAGCAAACCCCCTCACACTTCTGTAATTGAGCAAACAAAAATAAGATAATTCACATACCCAATAACAATTAGCGGGAGAGAAGTAAGAATCAATGACCCAATCTGAGCATCAGTCTCATCTTTCACGCTAACCCCTTCCTCTCATCAGACACACCACCAAAAATGGCAAACATCCAACACTAAATGCCCTTCCCTACCTAATATGGTCAACAAAACAGATGTGCAGGCGCACACATGTATGATGCATTTGTTACCTTTCAATGAGCTAATTATGACAGGGTTAATATTATCTTTTCATTCCAATAGCCTTTTAACTCTTAAGAAATTATTCAATATTTAGATATGATCTATCAAAACCATGTAAAATTAACTTTAGACAATGAAGATATGGCATTGTCTGGAAAAATTCTTATACATATAAATCTAGGATTTAGACATGTAAACTAAACAATGATGCCAAATTTTTCAACAAAAGGTCAACCAGTTCAGCCAGGTCCTACCACCCCAATTAGAAAAGATGATATTTTTCCAACAGCAAAAACTCTTAAAATAACTACACAGAACAAGGACAACACAAAATAGACGAAACAAAGGACCAAAAAAACAATTCCAAAACCGAGCCGAAGAAGACGAACCCCATCCAAAACAACCAAATCATTGAAATTAATAAACAAAGGGAGAGGGTAATTCATACCAATATCACTGTGGGGGTGATAACGTGTACTACAACCGTTAAAACCAGCCCATACCCATCAGATTCGTCGAAGAGGGATGGCGCGTGTAATACACGTGCCTCCAATCAAGGTGTGGTTCCATTCCCTTCTTCCTCCATCGAGTTTTCAAACCCCTGATCTGGGCACACCTAGCTGAAAAATCCAACACAGCCCCATACACGGCGGTGCGTACATCCATGTGCCACCGCCTGAGAAGCGTGTTGGCAGCATAGGTGGTATCGTCAGACTCGGCTTTCACCGATCTACATGTTGGTGGTGTTGTATTCCTCAAGTGGCGGTGCAAGGGTGGTGTGCGAGGCGGATTTCATCATTTGGGCACTGAGTATATGACACACCATGGGATTAACGCAAATCTGCATGTTCACGGCCCAACTAGGACCAATTAACTCGGTGGGAAGGATAAATGGTGAGAGGGGAGAGAGAGAGAGTGGGTTGCAGAGGAGAGAGAAAATCGGTGGGGATGATGAGTGAACGGTGAAAGGAGAGAGAGATAGATCGAAGTTATAGAGGAAGGAGGAAAGTTGGTTGAGTGGATGAGTGAGCGGTGAGATGAGTGAATGTCTGTGGGGATAGTTTTTGTTATCTAGGGGGTATCTCCTAAAAATCCGGGTCCGAATCCTCCTCCTTTTATTTGGGGACATCATCCAATTTTTTTTTTTTTTTTTTGGAGAGAGTGTCGTCATCCTTTTTAATTTACAAGGAAAACCTAACAAAAGTAATCTAATAAGCAATTATTATACACCTGCTTCTAAATCAAGAAAATAATATTTATAACACATAAGACCCAATAATTATTGTATAACCTCCCTCAACTTCAAAATTATGCCACATTTTCCCTCCAAAAGTGTCAATATCAGGGTGGTTATAGAATAGTAAACGTTCTGCATATTATCACAAATTCCAAAATTGTTAGGGTGGCTATAACACCATAATCCAACAAAAACATGCACTAGAATATAGATATTTACTAGAAATAAACAACGCACTGTGAAGCCCAATACTATCATGTTCAATAATACCAATACAAGCATCAGAAAAAATTGGTGCACATTTATACAATAACAACATAAAAAAAGTATAGAATGCACAGATATATGTAATACGTTCTATTAATTTGGGGTTGGAATATCCAAACAATAGCTACATATGTGAATTTGTCTATATTAATTATTTATTTGAAGCAACAAAACTCAATTTGAAATCTTGACACATACTTATCTTTTCAAATATAATTATTGGAATAACGTACAGGCAGAAAAGTGGAACACTTTCAACATTACACAAAATCAATGTATTTTGCATAGAATCAAATTTAGGACAAAAACATTGTAACTTAAATCTATTGAACATTATTATACGTACTTACTACATCTAAATAGAGCACTACAAAAACCATAACCTTGATTTATATTAATGCGAAAAATAACACAAAATTGATAAATACTAAAACAATAAATACATCAAACAAGGACATAATAAATGGAAGGGTATAACACATTCTCTTCTTTTTGGATATGAATAACCACCCAATATCCACATAGATGAACATCTTATTCAGTTTAAAATTACACAAATTAAACATCTTATTCACTTTATAAAGATTTTATACACTATACAACTAATGACATCTATTTCAAAAGTATGAATCTTACAATCATTTAATTGGGCCCTTGTTGAAGACTTATGTAATATACATATGCACTTACCTTTGTGCATATATAACGAACACATACACAAATAAAAATTCATCAAACATTAACAAAGAAGTCATCCTCCGTGCATGTGTGTCACTATGCATAACACCACACAGACGTACTTTTCCAATTCACCAATAACTTATGTTTTCTTTCGTACATATGTGTGTGTGTGTGTGTGTGTGTGTGTGTGTGTGTGTATATATATATATATCTGTGTGTGTGTGTGTGGTGTGTGTGGTGTATATATATATGTGTGTGTGTGTGTGTGTGTGTACACAACATATATAATATATATATATATACATATATATATATATATTATATATATATATATATATATATATATATATATTATATATATATATACATATATATATATATATATATATATACATATATATAGTCCTAGGAGAACAATATAGCCCCGTGCTCCACAAGAAGGTGGCTGAGGTACAAGCAAGCTCGCTTTAATGCTAGATGGAGGTTGTTCACAAAGAGATATAGAGATGTCAGCCATCCTACATATATCGTTCAATATTAGCGATATCAAGAAGAAGCCAGAATATTGAACTTCAATTTGTCATGATCAGGAAGGAACACACATATGAGAAAATTCACACATCGATGGACATTCACTGGAACCATGACTACTGGCATTCATTGTAATGCAATGATGTGGTATGATGAGAAGGTGCGAGGCAGCAAAAATCATGAACTCGCTTTAGAATATGTGGCCACTTTGGTCAAGTTAGATTGGCTACATTACTTGCACCCCCGCCTCTCCTTACTTCATTGTTTAATGATAGAACTTTTATGGAGAATATCTACATTTATAACTCCATGTTATCTTTCACTTTGATGGAGCAAGTAGGGGTGCTCAAAGTCGGTTAACCGGACTTTCGGTTAACCGAAAACCGGTTAACCCTTTTTTTGGTTCGGGAAAAATGCGAACCGTGAACCGAACCGAAATTACCGGTTAACCGGAAATCGGTTAACCGAAAAAACCGGCTCGACAAAAAGCCGAACCGTAAACCGAACCGAAAATCCGGTTAACCGGAATTTCGGTTCGGTTAACCGAAATTTCGGTTCGGTTTACGGTTAACCGAACCCCATACACCTAAATTTGCTTTTTTTTTTTAATGGTTTAGAAATTTAATTATTATTTAATATTTACTATTTATTTGCTGCCATTTAAAAAAAAAAATCGGTTCGGATCGGTTAACCGCGGGTAACCAAAAAATCTTCCCCCCTGAACCGAAACCGAACTGTGAACCGGGAAACAAAATCGGTTCGGTTAACCGAACCGAAAATTTCATAAAATCCGATCCGGTTAACCGGTTTTTCGGTTCGGTTTTTCCGGTTTTGCGGTTCGGTTTTCGGTTTCGGTTTCGGTTTTTTTTGCTCACCCCTAGGAGCAAGTATTGATTACTCTTTTATGGATAGTCGTGGACCACACACATTTCGAATAAGTTGAAAAATTACTGCCAGGTACCCCACTTTGTGTGAAAATCATAACTAGGGGACCATGTTATTAGAATATATTTAAAAGGAGCAATATTCTGTGGAAACTATTTTAAGGGGACCATTCACTGTTTATGTTTTCTTTTAAGCCCTTAAACTTTTCATATTTGCATTTTAGCCCAAATTCTTAAAAACTTACTTTCAAAAAATTTAAAATTGTGTTTGTAGTTTTTTGCCCACTAGTAGAACTAGAGGCCCTCTTTAATATGGTATTAGAGCCAGGTTCACAAAAATAATTAAGATTGTTAAGATAATTAATGACTAATTAAGCTAATTAACTGTGATTAATGCTCGAATCATCACCTGCTTATCCTAGCCCTAATTATTCACACATTGTCCAGTCACCTGAAGGTAATATCTCTTTGGCACCTCAATTAAACTATATTATTGATATAGTTTTAGAATTAAAAGTAGAATTAGCTAAAATTAAGATCGAACTAAAAGAGCTTAAGAATCAGTTAACCGTTGTCCATCTTTCTCTTATTAACGAAGTCAGACATAGCGAAAAAGCTACTCCTAGAATTAGTACTCCTTTTCAGCATAAATATCCTTTCCAAAATCCAAAAAAAAGATTCCATTTCCTTTGCAAGAGATAAAAATCCAAAAGAAAATAGGAGAACAATCCGGTGCAAAATCAACTGAAAAGAAAGAAAAAAAAGATGGAGTATAATCAAAACACTCTTGAAGATCTACAAAGAATGTTCGAAAAAGAACAAAATCCAGACGAACTAAACAAAATCATGAGTGCAATTAGCAATAAACATGACGTTTTGTCTGATAACAATGAAGAGACCAATAATGTCCAACTAGAAGAAGAAATATATTAGCAGATGAATCTAATTAAATTAGAAGATCTCAATATCTTAACATTAGAAGAAATTAGAAGAAAACTTGATAAGAAATATGATAAAATGACTAATGAAAACAAAATCAATGAGATTGGAGAAGAAATTGACTTATATGAAATAACGACTAATCTAGTTAAGAATGTCGTTCCTAAACCTGAAGAATTTGGTGAACCATCTAGAAGAAACACTCATTTCCTAAGACCTAGGTATGTTCCTACAGGACGTACAAGCAATTTTTCCTTTGGGTTTATCCCAAGAAAAATCATGACCTATGAAGAAATTGGGCTTACCCCAACTAGCCAAATTGGATATATCTTAAACATTGACGGAGCTCATAATAGAGAAGAAATATTTGAGTACTAGAAAAGAGGAATGAATAATGTCTTAAACTTAAATACTACATGGACTGCGACAAACTTTCTAAACTATATCGGGCATAGTTTCTCTGGCATTGTAGCTACCTCGTATGATTTATTAAGTGAAGATGGTAAAAATACATTAAGAATGATGGAAACACCAACTGCTATGTTTAGAAGTTTGTGTAAAGAAATAGAAACTGAATTCATTGAAGCTAAAATTAATTCTAAAGAAAAAGCACGAGAATGGCAAAAAAAAAATAACAACATAGAACTATGAGATATGAGGTACATGGAAAATTATATTGCAGAATTCAGCCAATATTATTACAAAATTGGGCATAATGAAACAAATCTTGGTATGTTTTATGACAAGTTGCCATATCTTATAAATTCTATAATTAATAAAAAATATATGGCATTGTTTCAACGAGTAGATGTTGTTGATACCCTTGGTTCAAGAATTTTCTATTTGTGAAAACGGGTCAATGAACAATGTCTTGATCTTCAAAAGCAAAAGAAAATTAAAAAGCAATTCTTGACTGCTGGGATTCACCTCACCAATGGGGAGAAGAACCTGAGAAAAGAAGAAAAAGAAATTCTATAAGAAAAAGAGCTTTAACAAGCAGAGAGGAGAAAAATATAGAAGAAAATATTACAACAAACCAAGTCCTAAAAAGCGAATATTTTTTAGGAGAATTGCTTATTGCCCGACAGGAAAAAAACAACTGCAAATGTTGGGCATGTGGAGAAGTAGGGCATTATGCTAATGAATGCAAAAACAGGAAGAATAACAAACTTATTGAAACATTAGGAGGCCTAGATTATGTTGAGCTTAGTGAAGATGAAGCATTAGACCTAACCCTAGGCAACAACAAAGGAATTGTTCAAATTATAGAAAACAATGAATATGAAGAAAATGATTATGAAGAAACAAGCCATATGATGGAAAGTAGCTCGGTTAGCCTTGGTGATCTTCAGGGAGAGGAGTTTGTAGTAGACAATGATCATGAAGAAATCAAAGGAGATTGGATTCTTCCCATAATCCAAAAAGACATGATCTATAAAAAATCCATTTTTCAATTAAAAAGCAAATACGTATGTGAAATGATGGAAGGAGATCTTGAGATAAAAGATTGTGAGTATGACGTTGGGGAAGTTAATCTTATTAATTGGGAGAATATCCTTAAGCATAATAAAGATAAAAAATATAGGTACATCAATGTCGGAAGTGTCCAAATTCAAATCACTCCATTACAATATTATGGTAAAGATATTGATCTTTACGCTTTACTCTGTGATATTAGACATGCCAAATTTAATAATCAGATAATCACAGAGATAAAAACCAATTTATGTAATGGGTCTGTAGGTTTCAAATGTCGACCTAGATATTATGTGAGTCTAAAAGATGAATTTGCAAAAAACTTCTTATCCCTTAAGATTAAAACCGTCGGAATGGATAAGAGAGGAGAATATCCCTTGAGAATATTTTGGAAAATTATCTATAAATTAGATAATACAATAGACCCTAAAACTAAGGTAACAATGATAGAAGTAAAGAAATTTGAAAGTCGTACCCCTATGCAAAAGATCCAGAGGATCAAGTCTCATCCATAGGAGATAAAAATCGATCATTCATGGATATCTAGCTTTGTCAATCCTACAAAAATCAATAAGAAAAATATAATAAAAATTGATGAGGAAGGTAAAATCATCATTAAACCCCAACTATTAAGGAGTATGAGTACAAGGTCAGATTGGGGAGAAGGATCTTCATTCGCAAAAGAAGAGTTTAAAAAAGATGATACAATTAGCCTGGCTAGTGAAATAAGTAGAATGAGTTTTGAAGCTGCAAGACCCAGTTTAAATCGATTAACAAGTCTAGATAGGAAGGTCATTGGATACAAAATAAGAACTGTTAGTAAACCAATTTATACAGATTAATTAGTCAAAAATATGACTATAGAAATATGCTATGAGGCTACCAATACAAACCCTAATAGCATCTATATCCCAATAAAGGTATGTTTAGAAGGATATAATAAATATGAACTATGTGCTTACATAGATAGTGGTTGTTCTGTATGTTTTGAAAAAAGATCATTATTTCTTGAGTTTATGTGGAAAAGAATTAAAAATTCTTTACAAGTAAAGATAGCTGATAATAGTGTTATGAGCCATAATGAAGCCATAGAAGGGTTATCCATAGAATTAGGAGGAGTCCAATGTATTATACCAATTCTATGGGTTACTGATCAACTCTCTCATGATATGATTATTGGAAATAATTTTCAAAGATTATATTCTCCATGCAAGCAGGCCATAAACCAAATAATATTTACAATTAATAGTCACTCAGTCCCTATTGAAAAATTAAGTAAGGCTTACACTAATCAAAATATTGAATTTACACACAGCCAGCGTGGTGAGAAAGTAATGCCTGGACAACGAGAAGTAGCACTAACAATCTTATTACTTGAGTTATCTATTAAAGAGCAACTTCTTGAACAGCAAAAAAAATTATACAAAGAGCTCTACTCTGACAATCCTTTGAAATTTTGGGATAAGGACAAAACATTTGCTAAAATTACTTTATTAAAGCCCAGCACTATCATCCGAGTTAACAAATGGTGCATACCCACCAGAACATTCAAAAGTTTAATAAACAAATCAAAGAACTTCTGGATAAAGGATTAATTAGAAATAGTAAGAGTCCTCACACCAGTCCCGCTTTTATGGTAAGAAATCATGCTGAAGAAAAAAGAGGAAAAACTAGAATGGTAATCAATTATAAAAAGCTTAATGACAATACTGTCTTTAATGGTTATTATATTCCTAACAAAACAGTCCTTTTTAACATAATTCAAGGAGCCTTTTGGTTCTCGAAAATGGATTACAAAAGCGGTTATTGGAAGATAAAAATAGATGAGGAAAGTATTCATTTAACTGCATTCAGTGCTCCACAAGGACATTATGAATAGATAGTAATGTCATTTGATCTTAAAAATGCACCTCAAATATTTCAGAGAAGAATGGATAACATCTTCAAAGACCTTAATCATTGTTGTTTAGTTTACATTGATGATATCCTTATCTTTTCCAAAACCATAGAATAGCACAAAGACGATGTCTTGGCTGTCACCCAAAGATGCATTGACCATGGTATTATGCTTGGAAAAAACAAGTGCATTTATGCTAAATAAGAAATTGAGTTTTTAGGTCTAGAGATAAAAGCTGAACATATTATTCTTAAAAAGCATATTTTGGAAAAAGTAGAAAATTTTCCTGAAAAAATTAAAGATAGGAAGTAACTAGAAAAGTATCTTAGATGTCGTACCTATGCTTCTGATTTCAATAAAGATTTGGCTAAACTAAGAAAACCATTACAGCAAAAACTCAAGAAAGATGTTAGCTAGACATGGACCACTAACGATTCAAAAATTGTCCAGAATTTCAAGAAGATATGTAAAAATCTTCCTATTTTTAATTTACCTAATGAAGGAGATGATTTAATTCTTAAGACAGATGCCAGCAATGAACATTGGAGTGCAGTATTCAAAATCAAGGAAGGAGAAAAACTTTGCAAATACTGCAGTGGAAGCTTTAATAAAGCAGTATGCAACTATCCTACAACGAAAAAAGAAATCCTTACAGTTATAAGGGAATCGAAAAGTTCTTAGTCTTTTTAGCCCCAAAACCTTTTCTCATTCAAACTGATTGCAAAGGAATACTTGGTTTTGTGAAAATGAATTTATCAAATATGCAAGCGCAAGGGCGACTCCTACGTTGGCAATTATGGCTTAACTAATTTTCCTTCTCTATTGAATATATACAGGGATCAAAGAACTCTCTGACTGATAGTCTAACTCGAAAACTCGCCAATGGTGATCATCAAAGATGACCTCCTGCCAGAAGAGGAGGAAATTCTTAATGAAATGCCGGTCATACTAGAACGGGTTACACATTCTAGTAAAGTTCTTATTGATAACCTAGAATTTCAAACAAAAAGTAGATCACGCTTTGGTCTACTATCTACAGCTTACCTAATAGTCCAAAGATCTTCCCTTCTAGAATTACAAATTAGTTACCTTCAGTGTCCTTATGATATCCAAGAAAAAATAAGTTCTTATGTTCGAGAAAAATGGTTCAATGAATGGTATGCAGCCTGCATCAACTTTTATCATCATTATTCCTATGATATTTGGGAGTTTTGGAGTACAACGATCTACTTTTCCAACAGATCTGAAGTTGGTAGCATTTGCTTCCCAACCAATTCATTATCTCCTAATGATCCTGTCTTTAAAGCTTGGAAATACGAGATGGTACTTTACTTCTCAGAAGTCCCAGATCCAAAATTCCCTTTTTTCCCAACCTCAACTAAGTTCTAGCAATATATGTTCAAAAAGTTCCATTGAATTCTTAAATCTCCTGAGGGACTAACAAAAATTCCAGTTCTGTAACACCCCCAACCTCACGCGGGTCGTGTCACACACCACAGTCTTTCCCTGGGGAAAGACTTTTAAGGCAACTTACTTAAACCCATCTAAAACATAACCTGTTGAGACTCAATATTTAAAACTTAAGCCACTATAACATAATTGGGTCTTGAGTTTAACCGTAGGGCTAGGAATGCTAGGATTTTCTCAATTTTCTGGGGCAAAAAGGGCAGAATTTCCCTTAAAAACTGACCATTTTCCAGGCTTAAAGCCTTACATTATAACCCTGTAATACCTAAAGGTAGAAAATAACACCAACAACTCAACGGCTACACGCCAGAGTCCACAACTCTACGGGCCACACGCCTGGAGTGTACAGAGCTTTCTATTTTTCATGAACTTTACAAGGAAAATGATTAATTACATAACCTTACAATCATAATCAATATTACATAACGATATCATAAACACATCAATATAGTCCAAGCAAGTCCTCTTTGGGCACTCCACGCATCAGTCACATACCTGTGGATTCGGGAAAAAGGGAAAAAGTAATGGGAATGAGCAACTACCGCTCAGTGAGTAAACCCCCTCTCCCAAAACATACTTAAAATACATATTAACTTACGAAAGCCTTTCGTAATTCATTTTAGTTGAAGAGCTTTCACATAATACATCATATTCGAACCATAAATCGAGCGAAGGAATAGTCATACCAAAAAGCTTAACTTTCAAAGAAACCGTAATGCATTGACTTAAAATAATAAAGTTACGTAAACCCAGAAACATAGCATAAAAGGGGTTTTATACATAAGTTTCACTTACCGAAAATCATACATAGTAACTTATTCACGTAAATGAGGAGACTAGACTCTTAGAGGTACTTTGTTACTGCTATCCCGAGTCGGCTAAACTCGAGTTGCAACATATGCCTATCCGGACATACATCATACTATGCTAAGACATAATTTTCATACTTAGACTTCAGGCGGGAATCAAACCATCATCTCTGAATCTATCATAACGTAACATATGTGATACCAGGAGGGAACTAAGCCACCATCCCTGGGTCTCAGACTTAAGCTTAAAGTTTCTAGAGTAGCTCCTCCACGTTGAGTATACTAACTCACGATGAGTATACTAACTCACGATTCAAAGCTTGGTAGTAACTAGCGTGCACTTAAAAGCTAGGATTTGTAAATAATCACCTTCAGTTGCCCTTTTTACGCTCATTACAATCTTTCAAACGCAAAAGGATGAACATGATACAAGCCAAGTTTACTAACTCATAAATCGATTTCGTGAATAGTTTAAAAGCTTTTCATAATCGAAATAATTTTGCTAACGTGTAAACTAACTTCGTAAAATACGTTTACGAGTTTATAAAACGACTTCGTTTCTAACTTAAAAGCTTCGTATAAACATAATTAGTTTGCTAAATCGTAAAACAATTTCGTTTTCAACTTAAAAGCTTCTTAATAACGTAATATGTTTGTTAGTTTGTAAAACATCTTCGTTTTAAACTTACAAGCTTCTTAGAAACAAAATAAGATTTGTTAGCACGTAAATCTGCTTCACAAATAACTTAAAGACTTCTTATAACGTAAATTATTTACTAAATCGTATTTCTAACTTAAATGCTTCGTGTAAGTGTAAAACGACTACTAACTCACAAAACGTCTTCACTTTTTAGCTAAAAGCTTCTTTTAAATGCAATATGTCTGCTAAGTCGTAAATCGAAACTCGTTTGAAACATAACGTGTTTAGTTAATGCTTAATTCAAACTAAGTTCGAAGCTTAAAAGCTTCTCATAAACATTATAAGTCTATTAACACATAATTCGACTTCCTTTGAAACTTCAAAGCTTCTTAAAAACCTAATAAGCTTGTTAAGTCGTAAAACGATTTCGTTTCTAACTTAAAAGCTTCATATAAACGTAATATGGCTACTAACTCACAAAATGACTTCGTTTTTAACTTAAGAAACTTCTTATAGACGTAAAATGTTTGCTAGTTTGTAAAACGACTCCATTTCTCACTTAAAAGCTTTGTATAAACGTAATACACTTATCAACTCGTAAAACGACTTCCTTTTAAACTTAAAAGCTTCTTATAAAGGCAATAGGTTGGTTAATACTTAAAACGACTTCACTTTAAACTTAGAAGTTTCTTATAAACGTAACACATTTACTAAATCGTAAAACGACTTATTTTCTAACTTGAATGGTTCGTATAAATGCAATAGGGTTGCTAATCCGTAAAACGACTTTGTTTCAACTTAGACGCTTCATATAGACGTAACAAGTTTACTAAATCGTAAAACGATTTCATTTGCAACTTAAAAACTTCTTATAAATGTAAAACGATTGCTACCTCATAAAACGACCTCACTTTTAGCTAAAATGGTTCTTTTAAACGTAATACACTTGCTAATCGTAGATCGAAACCCATTTGAGACATAACAAGCTTAGTTAATGTTTAATTCAAACTAAGTTCGAAATCGAAACCCATTTTCGAGGCCTAAAATCTGAATACTACATACGAATTCGCACTAATATTAAGGGAAGCTGTAAATTGGAGAAACTCAAAGTTCATCCACACATACAATCGAATTCATACAACAACAATCTAATCTACCAATTCAGTAAATTGATTCGTATAATTATCATTCGTAATCCATAAAATAGGAGGGATTAAAGATTTACCCATCTCGAATCCAAGCTATATGCGTGCAAATTGGCTAGATCGAAGCTAAATTCGAACTCCACACACCCAGAAAATCTGCTGCCTTCGCGTGAGGTTTGAACACCATAAAACCCAAAACCCTAACTTGTGATTTTTGAAGAATCCAAGCACAATTAGCATGAATTGAAGGGAATTAAAGCAAGGATTCAATTTATGGCAAAAGAAAAGGTTCGAAATTCACCTTGCATGTGCCGATTGAACCGGGCGTTGGCTCTGCTCCGGTCGAAATTAGCACAATTGTGGCTGATTTTCGGCCAGTGACACCGTGGTGTGACGGCCGGCAGCTAGGGTGGGTCGACTGGGGCTCAAGGCCGGCGGCTGGCTCCGGCGTGCGTGGCGGAGAAGCGAAGGAGGAGATGAGGAACAGAGGGCAGCAGAGCAATGTCGGGAAGAAGAAGAAGAAGAAGAAAGAGGAGAGAGAGGGGGGGTCAGCGTCACGCGTGAAGGAGGAAGGAGAAGCAGGCACACGGGGGGTTCACGCGTGTTTGATAAGTTTTAATCCCCTTTTCCCCTTTCTCTCTTTTTTTTTTGATCTACTAATAGCACACAACTACGGCCCACTTGATTATTATTATTATTCAAATTCCCGGGTTCTTAATCCTAAACCAAATCCTAAATATAATCGCGAGTCAGCTTACCCACCCCTGAACATATTAAGGATCGATTTAGTAGATTACAGAACTATTACCAGGGTTTAATAATCTGAACGTATTTGGGAATTGCTTTTGCTGAAGTTTCAAAGAATCGAAGGCTTGTCTTGTTGCACAACTTTAGAAAATTTATTTTTGGGATCTAAAGTTGAATAGATCAATAACTTGGGCGATATGGCAATTGTAGGTTGGCAGATATTAAAATAAAACTTTCCAACCCAACAGGCATAATATTTGATAAGCAAGTATGACGAAACTCCGGGTCTCACAAGTTCACAGATACCTAACTTTAGAGGTTTATAGCGCTCTAATTGAATATAAAGATGGAAGAGTCAAACCAGCCCATTATCTTGTCCAAATTGTTGATTGCGACAATCCCGATGATCAATGATAAAATTGGATTCATGGGGATCCAGTACATCTGGTTACTGATGCTGCATTATCAAGGGCTATTGGATTTTTTAACATTTGTCATCAATGTTGGGCATTAATCGAGCGAGAAAAAACGTTAATTCATTGTGGAAACACTACTTTCGCCTATGATAATGAATTTAAAGACTACATGAAGGTGGAAGGAGTAGTGTCAAAAGATATCTTTGATTATCTCTTTGATATGGGAGCTGGAAAATTCTTATAAGAAAAAGAGAAGAAATATCTCCTTAAATTATTTGAAGAATGGGATCCAGAGCATCTTAAGCAAATTGATGAAGATTTTGATGATTACCCCGATAATGATGGTCTGGAAGATATAATTGGAGATGAAGGAATGCAGAATCTCAATAATGATGATTAGTCTTATCATTATTAAAAGTTCTGAAAAAAAGCTGCCCCATTATTTTGATAAGTGTTTGGTCTGTAAAATAAAGTGTGTACTGTAGATGTCAGTAGGTACTGTAGCCATGTGAAAAATCTTTATGTACTGTACCTTCTAGAGCATCCCATGCACCCCCATCCCCTCTATAAATAGAGAGGTCGAGTGCTAAGAAGGGATACAGTCATTCGAGCATTCTTGAGAAAAAGAGAAGTTGGGATTCTCCATTTCTCTATGAACAAGCATCTCTGATGATCTTAGCTTCAAGTCCCTTTTCAAGCTTTCCATTGTAATATTCCCATTTTCAAGCTTTCAACAAAAGAAGTTTTCCCAGTAGGGAACGTTATCTAATTGAACCTTATGCCTTAAATATTATAATTTCTTGATTAAAGTCTCACTATCCTTTAAAATAAGTAAAACTTGATTAGTGACTACGGTCCGAGGTAGGAAAAGAAACGGGTCTGTGCTGTGCCTGATCTAAGGAATGTGGGGTTAAGATTAGCAACCTCTGTAAACCAGAAGCTAGAGGAACACTGGGGTCCAACGCCGACTACGTTCAGGTAATGGTCGAAACTCTAATTAAGCTTTAATTATTTTTGTTAAGCATGGTGGGCCGTTAATCACAGAAAATATAATATTATGATATAGGTGATAGATTGTGATAGTTAGTACCAGTAAAGTCATTATAAAAAGTTTAAACGAAAGTATAAGATTAGTTTTATTAAAAAGTACCAAAAAATCAAGTATTTGCATGTTAAATCTGATTTTGGACAAAAATTGTAAATTCAGAAAGTTCAGGGATTAAGTTGCAAAAAACAATTTTAGCCAGTAACTATTTCGAAAAATATTGTAGCCTATTAATAGTTTACCTAAAATAGTGTGTACTTTAGAATACATTCTAAAGACATTGACCCCTAATAATTATTTCCATAAAATCAAGGTACCCCAGAGTCATAAATTGCGAATAAGTGGAGCAAACTATCATCAAATCAGGTCGTTAATGCCACCTGAAGGTCATGCCCCAAGATTTGCACAACTTTATATTTATGACACACAACATGAGTCTCGCAATAGAATCAACGCTGTTAGGAGGGGAGGCAATGTAAATGGGATCAACTCATCCACCGTAGAGAATTTGCAACAAATGTTGAATGCATACAATCCATATGTACAAGTATTTCATCAGGCAAGAGACATTATTAATACTAATAATGTTTATGATATGGGCATTCGCATTATCACTGCAAGGCCAAGTGGCAATATATACGACCTACTACTAATGAAGTTGCTGCTCTTACTGTTGGAGGTGAAGGTGCAGAGGCTGTTGGTACTGACATAATTTTAAGAACAGTTACCGGAAATATAAGGCGAATGTATGGGACCCATCCTTCTTATATGGCCCTCCAATATCTGCTTTTATTTCCCTTTGGAACAGATGGATGGGTACGCGGCATTCCATTAGCTGAAGAGTCAAGTAACCATCGTGAAGGTGTTACGTTGCTCCAATGTTATGCATACAGAATACAGTTCAGGGTTAATGAAGTAAGAATTTTAATTCAAGGAGGGAGACTGTTCTTTCAATTTATAGTTGATTGTTATGCTGTTATTGAGCATGAACGTCTCTGTTACATACGAGACCACCAAAATGTGTTGCTTATTGAACTGTATGTTTGTTTAGAAGACGCTATCACCGCTGGCGAATCCAATGCCAGCACCATTGGTTGAAGGTGCATCCTATCTTCCTCTTTCATGGGAGGTCTGCAGTACATGAGGAAACACTTCCTTGACACAATGGCAATATGTGCACATATTGGGTACCTAGATTTCTTCATCACATTTACCTGTAACCTAAATTTGCCTGAAATGTGAGAAGCACTAGATCAACAACCTAGACAACATGTGAATGATAGGGCAGATATTGTAGCCCATGTCTTTCAATTACATCTGCAGGAGTTGATACGAGATTTCAAGGAGAAAAACTTCTACGGCACCATTGTTTCAGGCCTGTTTGCACTTGTGCAACATTGTTTCCAATTTGCATTTTGCTATAACAAGTGTTGCCAACTTTATTTGTTTTCAATTTTGTAGATATCTATGTTATTGAATTCTAAGAAGGAGGGTTACCCCATGCTCATATCCTCTTGACCCTTGCTACTAATGACAAACCTACTTGCTCTGAGGATATCGATGCCTTCATTTGTGCTGAGCTTCCTGATAAAGATAAAGATCCACTTGTGTATGAAACCGTTACCAAGCACATGACCATGGCCCATGTGGGGTACTTAATCCTTATCTTCCCTGTGTGGATGGACCTACGTGCACAAAGTACTACCCAAAGGCCTTTACTAACTACATAACTATAAGAAAATGGGTTTGTTAGATATCGGCGTAGAGATGATGGCAGAATGATTACTATTAATGGCAACCAGATTGATAATCAGTGGGTTGTTCCATATAATCGTGATTTGTGTGTGAAGTATGACGCACACATTAGTGTTGAGCATTATGCACAAAAGAAGGTTATCAAATACTTTCATAAGTATATGCATAAAGGTCCCGATCGAGCTACATTTACCCTTGAGGAAAATGGTCAACCTGATGGAGAAGGAGGCCATAATCAACATTCAGATGTTGATGAGATTACATAATACCTAGATAGTGGATACGTATCCGCTATAGATGCAATGTGGCAAATATTTGAGTTTGAAATGACACAACGGTACCCATCTGTTGAAATGTTATGGTACCATTTACCTGGGCAGCATAACATTCTTTTCAGAGACGGTGATAACTTGGATGATGTTCTTGATATAGCTAAACAACGAATTAGTATGCTCACGACATGGTTTCAAGTCAATGTGGATGACCCTCAAGTAAAGCAATATACATATGCTGAATTCCTAATGTATTATGTTGGAATAGGAGTTTAAAAAAGTGGACCAAACGTCAACAGTGGGTATGTATTGGAAGACTGCCATTTGTAAATTCGAACTCAGAAGGGCGATATTATTTGAGAATGCTACTTACTATTGTCCGTGGGGCCATGTGCTTTGATGACTTGAGAACATTTCATGGCACGTTGTATCCTACATTCTGTGAAGCTTGCTGCCCAAGGGGATTGGTAAGTGATAATAATGAATGGGACAATGCTCTCACTGAACCAGCGACATGGGCTACTTGGGCGCAACTACAGAGTATGTTATCCTCAATGCTTATGTACAATGAGATTGCACAACCTAATGTACTATGGGAAGGTCATTGGGAAGACTTGACAGATGACTTGGAGCAAAGATTACAACGTGAAGATCAGGATGATGACTTGTGTTAAGTACTGAGCAGAGGGTAAATCTTGGATTACATGAACTGCAAGTTATTCTAAATAGGAATGGTCGTTCTTTGAAAGAATTCCCTCTGATGCTGTTGCCCTTTCTGATGTTGCACAACAGCTTAGAAATCAGTTAATTAGGGAGCAACTAGATTATGACATTGCCACAGAAGCCGGTACTTTAACTTCGTTACTTCCTACATTAAACTCCCACCGGATGCAGGTGTTTCAAAATGTTATTATTGCTAATGATTCCAATGAAGGAGGATGCTTCTTTATATATGGTAGTGGCGGAATGAGCAAGACCTATGTTTGGAAAGCTATTATTGCTACCCTTCGCTTGAAAGGGAAAATTATTCACCCACCGAAAATACAACATGGGTTAACTTTCTCAGGCTTGCCGAACCATGAAATTTAATTAAAAATAGGTGCACTAATGGTTTTGTTGAGGAATCTTGATCCACATTTGGGTTTGCGTAATGGGACACGCTTGATTGTTGAACATCTTGGGAGAAAGGTTTTGGAAGCGAGGATTATTACTGGTTGCAACATTGGGCAAAAAGTGGTTATTCCACGTATTGACTCGACACCATCTTCAGATGACACACCATTTGCATTAAAAAGACATCAATTCCCAATTAAATTGGTGTTTGCAATGACAATCAACCACAGTCAAGGTCAAACACTCAAGCATGTTGGGGGTCTACCTTCCCAAAGCAGTGTTCTCACATGGACAGCTTTGTGTTGTCATTTCCCACGTCATGTCCCCATCTGGGTTAAAAGTTTTAATTTGTAATAAGAGTGATATCCCTGATAATGTCACTAAGAATGTTGTATACAGAGAAGTCTTCAGTGACGTACCTCATTACGATTAATGCTGATGTACATTTTATGTTTATCATTTCATTCAGTGCATACATTATGGGCACACAATTTTTTGAGGATTATGAAGTACACAAATTTTTCATTGTTCTATGTTTTTTCCCCCTTAGCGCATTAGTGATGATGCCTTTTTATTGTCATTTTGCTTTATGGTGGCATTTTTCCCCCCTAAAAAAAGGGCCTCACATTCCATATCTTTATAAGAAATAAACTTTTCATATACGGAATGATATTCATATATTACCACTAAACATTAACAATTTCTGCTTCCTCCTACTTTGAAGCACATTTAGTCATCCATTTTTGTGAATAGTGCAACTAATGTCGAAGGTGTCATTAATGTAGCCTAATTATTTGTTGTATGTATACCATGGCATAACTCACTTGGGTTATGGTGCCACTTTGGTTGAGTAAATCTACATATTTGGTCAAATACTTTACTTATATTTTGCATTTGATTATGTACCTTTACAGGCATGACAACATCTGCCTCATTTGATTATATGCCAATCAGTAACATCTCTTATTATAGTACGTCTATTTGCATTTTTGTACGCTTGATGAGAATGCTGAGTGTTCGAGCATATAGCAATCGTGAGGTTTGGAAGGTTATCTTCATGGACGCTGAGGTATTTCAATTTTATCTACTATTTGGCTTTCACCATTTCTCTCAATTTAATACTAACTTACCTTCTTATGCATTGACAGCGTAACGAGATTTTAGACGTTATAATGGACAAAGACATCGACTGGTGGAAGTTTATTCTAAAAATGGGTCGATTACATCACCTCTCTAGTTTCTCAGTTAGTTATAGCAGACCTGAGGATAAAGAAATCATGGATAACAACCTTAAGTTGTTTTCCACTCATAAGACTGAATTACTGAATTTGATTGATGAGTACGATGTAGTCCCATACCACCACCTCCCACCATTAGTTCTTTTTCTTGATGTCTATACGCATTTACAACCCAGTGCACAAACAATAGGTAATTATAGTATACTATGATTTTCTGAATTATTCAACCCCTCTGCACATGCCTCTTACTAATTATGCTCTGCAGACATCATTTGTTTAGTTATTACAGTTTCCGACCCTAGTAAGACACGTGCAGGAACCCTTAAACGAGATGTGCTCATTTGTGATATGCAGTATGTGCTTCCAACTAGTAACATATTGTCCTCTTTGTTATGTTGTTCTTAATGTTTAAACTTTCTGTTGCGTAGTACATCCTGTTAAAAGATTAACTCTTTCTTTTGTAGGCTGAATGCATTGAAACTCACGTTATGGGGAGATTTTGTTGAAATTGGAGGCAACCAGCTTTCCCATAATTTATTGTTTAAAAATGTACTGCTTGCATCTAGGTTACTTGCAAGAAGGTACAAAGGTGTGTATATCATTTATCATTTCCAACCATTACATTTGACATTCAATTTTCGCTTCCATTTCTCAGTACATTTCCTTACCATATTAAAATATTGTAATATATTTCCTAGGAATTACGCTATCTACAACACCTAGAAGCCGATTGTTGATTAATCCACCAATTAAATGTACTTCAGAGTTTGAGGGATGGTATAGTGAATCCCACACTTTTGTTCACGTTATTATAATATGTGATCACCAATTATTTACAAAATTTTATTCCAAATGTATATCTGTGTTCAATTGTATTTTATACATGTGATAGGTGGGCTAATGATGGACATGCTCAACAATGCTTACAATTTATACATCGGAGAAGATTTCGAATCCCAACTTTGGAAAAGTTATTCGTTGCCAGATGAATCACGCTTACTGAATACTCTCCATTGCATAATGTATCACAATATTGTGTTAGATTTCTTGTGCTATTACACATATAAGCCATTTTGACAACTACTGACCTAACTTGTGTATTGTGCTGTAATATATATGTAATTACAGGTTTCATATTATCGCATCTTTGCATACATGGAAAGTATCTTCCCAATTGTCTATACATCTTGCCCTAATTGCCTTTTATGTTCCCATTATCATGTCTTCGACCTCAATATACCGCATAGTATATGTCCACATCCACGTGATAAACTACTCAAAGGTATATATTTTTTTGCCTTCCTTCAGTATCATTTAATCTGTAAATTGTTGAGATGTGTTCAATTATATAATAGATATTTCCCTGTAACCTCTTCTTTCACCTTTTAGATTTTTCTTCAAAGTTGATGTACGAGATAGCTCGGGCACTCGAACTTTTACCGTTCTTCAAGATGTTGCAGCAATTCTTCTCCATACTAGCACCAATATCTTAAGTGGCTATGCAGCATTGGTGATCTTATTATTGTAGTATTTTGTAATTTGTGCTTCACACATATGGGTTTACTTTAACTAATAAATTTCATTTTCAATATATGCAGCCAGAAGTTGAGCTTACATTATATGCCATATTGGACGATCACCTAGAACAGTCATGGGCGTTTGTCATGGAGCCTCCTCGATTCGGTGGAATCGAACCCTCCATTGATGTCATTACATCAGTTGATTGGGAGGAAGAAGTTTCTTTCTTGAGGCATCACGACGACAGTTATTTCTCTAGGTAACAGATATATACGCATATACATTTCATTCTACCTTTGCTTTTATATGTTTCAGATCTAAGTACGTCTATTTTTTTTTTTTTTTTTTGCTTAATACAGCGTGAAGAAGAATCAATGTAGCATTGCCTTTGCTCCACTCCCATGCCATCTGCCTTAATTCATGCTTATTTTCATTTTAGTTTACACTTGAATATATGTTTTGTTCAACTCTACGTTATGCAGTCTTGGGGATTCATTACATATTATGCACTATGCAATTATTTTCTTCAACTCTTGTGCTTCTAGCATGTTTTCACTACTTACCCCATATTTTTTGACTTCGATCTATTCACTGTTTAATGATAATTTCAAAGTAGCATGTAACTATTTAACAACTTAATCCCGGGGCAATGCACGGGTCCTAGCTAGTTATTATAAAATTGTCATGTTTAACTCTTTTAATGTTCATGAACTTATAGATATGTAACTAGTGAATCATTTAAGAGTTTGTAATTTGGAAAGGCAAAATGAATAAATTTTTTTATGAAATTCTAAAGTGGCAATCTAATTAATATTTTAGGAAGTACAAACGTCTAAATACACAAAAAATATATAGGTTGTGTAGTGCTGCTGCATGGGTTTTTATATGAACGTAACAGTGACTGATGTAAAAATTAAAAGTTGTACATATATTATATAATTTAAAGCTTAATGGTGTGGCCCCCCCCCAAAAAAAAACACTCGTAAAAAGTTCAAGAATAAAAATGATATGCGGAACAACATTTCAATTTAAAAAATAATAATTAGAACGCATTTTATATAAATTTGTGCCAAAGTTGTGATCCTAAAATGAGATTTCATCTACTGGTATTAATGCTCTTATCAAAAATTTTAGTGCTTCTAGATAACTTTGCTAACTGTTTAAGCGCACCATCTACTTGTGGTTTTGCATTTTATGTTTTTGGATGATCTTACTAACTAATTATTAAAGTCCACTATTAACCGATTTTCATGCATTTTTCTTCTATCAATATATATAAACTAATATCCAATGTTTATTATGATCCCCTTTTTTATTTAAAAATAAAAAGGTAAAATTAAAATGAAGAGAATCTCTCACAATTATGATATAATTAAATTTTCCAGTTCAAGGAATATTATACGGAGATATAAATTCTGGCACCTTAATCATATAGCCAATGCTTCACACCAATCTTATATGAATAGTTAAAACACATTTTATATGAATTTGCACTAATCTTAGTATCATAAAATGAGATTACAGCTACTTGTATTAATCTTCTTATAAGTGGTTTTAATATTTCTAAATGATTTTATTGATTATTGAAGCACAACCATCAACTTATATTTTTGCATGGCTATGTTTCTAAACATATGACTTTGCTAACTAATCACTGAAGTACACCATTAACATATACTTTTACATTTATTTCTATCAATATCTATAAACTAATATTTAATGCTTATTAAAAAAACTAAATTGAAGGGAATATCTCACAACTATGATATGATTAAATTTTTCAGTTTAAAGAATATTAAATGGAGATTCTAGTAACTTGATCATATAGCCAGTGTTTCGTACTCCTTTTACCATTATTGAATTCTAGTATTTGACCAAAGAGCATGTATGGGAATTTGTAGGATCTGATGTGATGTAGAACCAACATAATCAAATATCATAAAAAACTTCTAAAAGTTAATAGTTTGATAAATAGCAATCTGATTGACAAAGTTTAATCAAACAACACATAAGTATTCGAACTATAACTTCATTACCTCATATTTGCTTGGCTCCATGAACAAATTATTGAACATCATATTCATGATGAACATGAGAAATAGCACATAAGTATCCGAATTATAGCTTTATTGTCCCACATTCTACTCGACTCCATGAACAAATCATTTAATAACATATTCATGATGAATATGTGAAATAGAATAATGTACACTTGAGTATATTTGGTGATACAATAGAGATTGATTATTAAAGACTAGAAGAGAAATGTAAATCTAGTGGCAGTATGGAAGAGGAGAATATGAGAGACAAAATTGAATGGGAGGCGAAGTCTGGAAGAGAGAATGTCACGGGCATTAAAGCATTGATTGAGGAAGAGGTGGTGGTTGAGGTATAGCGGAAAACATGTAATGTTAAAGGAAGTCATGCTTGAATCAAGAGAGAAGGTGAGTTTTATTTTTTTTTTAAATGGAAATTCAGAGTGGTTAGATAAAGGGATAAATCAAAAATTTTGAAATTTCAAATTTGCATAGATATTTTAGGGAGTAATTTTGGAGGAAATACATAGAATTCTAGGATTAAGGGAGGGAAAACTTATTAACCCCCATCATTCTACTACTTATAATATAAAGATTGCTACATACCATTCACAAATTAGGGGGTTTGGGACACAAATAACGAAATAAACTTTTAAAAACATTTTTGTTCTCAATCTTATAAAAGTTAACTAATAGTTAACTGACTTTTTTGAATTAGCCGAATCGAAGGCTTAATGTTTTATTAGCTCAATTAACCGATTGTTTATTTTATTTTTTTTTTCTTGATTTTAGCCTTTTTCACAACCTTAATGGACGGCAAAGCAAGTGGTGGCGCCTACACGTGTTCTTTCCCTCATAATTTTGGAGCAAATTTATTGGTTTTCATCATTATATGATGATGCTTACTGAAATATTTGTTTGCTTTTTTTATTCTCTACAGTTTCTTAAGTGTATTAATTTTTATAGTTTTTTCCCCTCCCGTATGTGTCTCTTAGAGTTCCAGTAAGCCCTATCAGGCGGACATTGGTATGGAGGTTTCCACCCTCAATCCAGTAGGGTCTTGGCAGCAGCGGGGCTCCATTAAGTAAGCAGTTCTCACCAGCTTTTGGTTTGAGAAGATTTTGGTTTGTAAGGCAATGACGATGGTAGGCAGGCATGGCTGGAGAATTGGTGGATGACTGGAAGCGTCTCAGCCTCACGGAGGCGGAGGATGAAATTATTGAATTTGAACCAGAACAGGGAGAGGAAGTACAGGCGCAGGCATCCTTATGCCTCATCAGAAAAGTACACACATCCAATGTCTTCAATCCTGAGGCTCTGAAACAAACGATGCGAAACATATGGAAACCATCTCATGGATTGGTTATAATGGACCTCGACCACAATTTATTTGCTTTCCAATTTTTCTCATCAGGAGACATGGATTATGTGCTCGAGGAAGGCCCATGGGCTTTCGATGACCACATTCTATTGCTAAAGGAACTTGACATTCATGAACAACCCTCAAAAATAGAGTTCACATCTGCTCGCTTTTGGGTGAAGATTTACGACCTTCCCATGAGTATGTGAAACTTTAAGTTCGCGAAACAGATGGGGAATAACATTGGCTGCTTTGTGGAGGCAGATCAGACTGACATCCTCGTCCCCTCAAAGGCTCTGAAAATCAAGGTTGACTGGGACTTACAGAAACCCTTACATCGAGGCCTCATGCTAAAGCTGAACGGCACCCCGATGTGGTTCAAGATGAAATACGTTAAGTTAACAGATTTTTGTTGTGCATGCGGACTTTTAGGACATGTATATCAGCGATGCGAACTCTATAATCCTGATGTTCTTGAATCAAACTTTCAATATGGCTCATGGCTTCGAGCGACACCAACGAAAAAGAAAGCTAAAGATCACGAATACGAGATCCTCCAGGAAAGGCACCGACTACTCGGCTTGCGATATAGAAAACAATCTAGCAAGGCAAAAGCAAGATTAGACTTCCACAACGTAGGCCCAATGGAGATGCATATTGACAACATTCCCATTGATGTTGACAGTGACATATCCAAGAAGAAAAAGGATGAGTGGACAAATTCCCAGCAAGGCCATAAGGATCGTCTTGTGGATGCTCCAAATAATAATGGTTCTAATCTTGAGCAAACGGCGGAGGTTGCCTTATCGAGGCCAATGAGTCTCCTAAGTCTTAACTGCCGAGGACTCAGCAAGCCCCAGACAGTTAGTTCCCTCCAGTGATTGTTCGGAGGATGTAGGCCGAGCGTGGTATTTTTATCTGAGACTAAGCTGTTAAGCACAAAAATGAGAGGCTTTGCTAAAAAAGTTGGATGACTATGATGGAATTTTTGTGGACATTAGGGGCCGTTCTGGTAGTCTCACTATGCTTTGGAAGAAACAACTTTAGGTTGCTTTATTGTCTTGTTCGTCTAACCACGTGGACATATCGATTCAATGGACTCCAAACGATCCCCAATAACGATTCACTAGCATATATGGCCCTACCCTGAAATTCAGAATAAGATGAAAACATGTGCTTTGCTTCTGGACCTTAAGACTCATTTGGCCCTTCCATGGGTCATAGGTGGTGATCTTAACGAAATACTATACAACATCGAAAAGCAAGGAGGGTCCTCAAAGCCTTAAACCATTCTGGAATCTTTTCGAGCTACACTTGAAACGTGCGACTTATATGATTTGGGCTTCTCAGGCCATAAGTTCACATGGTGGAATAGGCAGCTAGGTTCTTACTCAGTGGAGGAAAGATTGGATAGGTTTTGTGCTGACTCAAACTAGAGTGCCATGTTCCCCTTGGCCAGAGTGAAGCACTTGGATGACGACTATTATGATCACCTCCCCATCCTTTTACAAACTGTAGAACAACACCAGCACCGTCAGAAAGGCCGACGTTGCCAATTTGAGAATTTCTGGACTTTAGACAATGATTGTGCTAATATTATTGACAGTGCCTGTAGTAAGCCAGGTAATTCAAGCCCCACCCTTTGGTGTATGGAGAAGATTTCTCGGTGCATGAGAGATCTGGCTGAATAAAATACCAACACTTATGGAAATCTTCAATGTGAGATTAAAAAGCTTCAGAGCCAGCTGAAATGCACATCCAATGCTAGTGATCGAAAATGCCTTTTTGGTGAAATACGTGACTTGTGGAAGAAGGAAGAGGTCTTATGGTGGCAATGATCGAGAACAGATTTTCTTCACTACCAGGATCGAAATTCGGCCTAGTTCCATCAACGGGCGAGCCAACGGAAGAATGTAAATCATATAATAGAGCTCAAAGGAAGGGACGGGAACTTGTACTCCAATGCCCAAGATCTGGAGAGAATTGTGGTGGACTTCTCCACTAGCCTTTTTTCTTCTAATGGTGTGTCAAACGTCGACACAGTCATTAGAAGCGTCCAGCTATGAGTTACTTACAACACCAACTATATCCTATGCCAACCATATAGCCCGAATGAGCTCTACCAATCACTCCTCCAAATGCACCTGGGTAAAGGCCCGGCGCCAGACAGGCTTAACCCCTTCTTTTATAAAAAATTTTGGCCAAAAGTGGGTGTAGACATCACGCAAGCAGTGCTTAATATTCTTTATGGAGGAGATATCCCTCCATCTCTCAACCACACACATATCGTCTTGTTCCCCAAGAGGCAAGACCCAAATGACATCAGCAACTTAAGGCCGATAAGCCTCTACAACGTTTTGTATAAACTGGTCACAAAAGTTACTGCAAATAGGCTCAAGACATGCCTCCCGAGCATCATTTCAGAGAACCAGAGTGCATTCATTCCTGGGAGGATGATTACTGACAACATACTTATTGCATTTGAAATCTTCCATGATATGACCTCACATCCTAAATTGAATGGAGGTATGGCCCTCAAGTTGGATATGGTGAAGGCATTTGATAGAGTAGAATGGCCTTTCTTATGGGCAATTATGATTAAGATGGGCTTTCATGCTGACTGGGTAAACCTTGTAATGAGGTGTGTCGAATCCGCTACCTTCTCTTTTATTATTAACAGAGAACCTGAGGGATTTGTAAGGCCCAGTCGAGGAATTCATCAAGGGGACCCTATCTCCCCTTATCTGTTCTTGTTCTATGTAGAAGGCCGCTCGTATCTGCTGAATGATGCAGTCTCCAGGAATTTATTGCATGGGTATTCTATCTGTCACAATGCTACCCCTATTTCACATCTGCTCTTTGCCGACGACTCCATCATATTTTGCAGCGCTAGCAAGGATGAAGTAGAAGTGATCAAATCCATCCTTTATTCATATGAAGTAGCTTCGGGGTAAAAGGTAAGCTTTGATAAGTCTAATGTGATGTTCAGAAAAGGAATACCTCCAGACATGAAGAATGATATACTCCTCACATTAGATACATGGGAGCTACTCTTGTATGACAAATACCTTGGGCTACCCACCAGAATCAGAAGATTAAAAAACAAGGCTTCATGCCCCTTAAAGATCGTATATGCAAACATATCACCGGATGGTTGAGTAAAAACCTATCCTGGGCAGGAAGGGAGGTGCTTGTAAAGGCTAGGGCCCAGGCTATCCCCACTTATGCCATGAGCATATTCAAACTGCCGAGTAATTTCACTCACTCTATTCAATCGTCCATATGCAATTATTGGTGGGGTCACAAAAGCAGCAAATGCAAAATTCACTGGTTCTCGATAGCCAAGCTCTGCAAAAGTAAATTCCAAGGAAGACTCTGCTTCTGGGATGTTGAGGTGTTCAATCTTGCTTTACTTGCTAAACATGTTTGGCGCTTATTGCATGCTAACTAGTCCTTGGTCTCACGTCTTCTCAAAGCTAAGTACTACCCCAATTGTGGGATACTTGACGCTGAGTTAGGACCCAAGCCAAGTTTCACCTAGAGGAGTTTATACCAGGCACGGTGGGTGGTCGAAAAGGGCTCTCGTTGGATAGTGAGTGATGGGTGATCATTGAATATATGGGAGTCCAAGTGGGTGCCAAGGCCAGACTCTTTCAAAGTCTTATCCCCAGTCAAGCCCGAAGTGCGCCTCTTAAGGGCAGCGGACCTAATCGACGAAAACAACAGGGAAGGGCTCAGCTCTGTAGTAACTTCCCTCTTCCTCCCCGTCGACGCCGAGGTAATAATGGACATTCCCTTATGCTCCTCTTGGCCCTGGGACTCTCCAACGTGGCACTATTCTAGTTCAGGGGAACTCACGATCAAGTCTGCGTACCGGCTCATCATGAACTTCAAACAACAAGCAACACCGGGCTCTAGCACAGCTCTCAGGAATGGATTCTGGAAGGAGCTTCGTGGTCTTCGCATTCCACCTCGTATGAAAACTTTTATTTGGAGAACCTGCACAGCTGCCCTTCCTTCCAAGGGCTCCTTGTCACTCAAGGTACATGATATGGGTGCAAGCTGTGAGCTGTGTAGGTCACCTTCTGAGACAACAATCCATGTGCTATTTCATTACCCTCAAGTAGAAAGCGTCCGGACCAACACCCCATTCGCTGACCTAGTTAACATTGGTCCTTTCAGCAGCATGGTGGATGTTCTAGACACCGTCCAACACAACCGCAAGAATGATGTTGGTGAGTTCATTGCTATTCTGTGGGCCTGCTAGAACTGCAGGAACAGTTACATATTCCACAGGGAAATCTCTCACCCCTCGCATGTAGTATCCAGTGCCCTTAGTTTTGTCCAATATTTCCAGCACGCAATGGATACCTCGACTGGGCGCACCCCGGGCACAAGTACATCATGCCGTCCCCCCTCCCAATCTGGTCTTTTCAAGCTCAATTTTGATGGAGGGAAACTAGGAGATTGGGGAAGAGGCTGGGGAGTAATTTTTAGAGATTTAAATGGCAATATCATCTTCTCCGCAGCCAAACAATCAGCAGGGTTCATGAATCCGGAACATAAAGAAGGTATAGCTTGTTATTTTGCACTACAGAAAGCCTGGAATCGAGGCCTCAAGAAGATTATTGTTGAGGGTGATTGCAGCAACATTAGCGGACATCTCAAGAAGCGCACCCACCCAAACACCATCACTGGTTTCATTTTAAATGACATTTTATGTTTAGCTAATAAGTTTGAATTTTACAGTTTTTCGCTAGTTAAGAGAACTGGAAATAGGGTGGCTCATGCCCTAGCTTATCTCCAGCCATTTTCACCTAGTTATCGAATCTGGATAGAGGATAGCCCAAATCAAATTTCTGATCTGGCCCTAGAAGACCTTGTATCTGGCTATGATGGTTAATGAAATTTCCCCTTCTTTATCCAAAAAAAAATTTTATAGTTCATGTTCCAACTTTTTAAATAAGTTATACTAATTTCTCTATTTATAATTTATTGTCGTAATCTTCATTTTTCATTAGAAAAGTATCAAATCTCATTTCTTAGTTTGCACTTATTTCAATAATATTTTTTTACTTTCTCCATTAAATATTTACAATTTTAGAATTTTAATGATAAAGGACCTTTTTATAATTTTAGTGTTAAATTTTATTCTTTAAGAAGTAGAAGGGTTACAAATTGATGCAAATAGGTCAAAGTTAGAGAAAACAATAATGCACGATAGTTCAAGGAGGGTAGATGTAAAAATGTCTAGTTTTACATATGATACAAAGACTATAATTCAACCAAGAATTACATGATGGCTAAGAAAAATAATCAGCATAATCTGGTCATTATCTTGTTTATAGACCCTTGGGACTTACCTCAATTTGAGTTTAGGAAAAACAAAATCCCAAAGATCCAACCTTCATTAGGTGTGATGAAAACTAGTCAAAAATTTAGAAGATTGAAGGTTAGGAGAAAGAGATGAATTGAAGAAGAAATTTGTTAGATGAAATATCTATAGTCCTAGCATAAAATATTGCCTCAAAATTGATCTCTCTAACAGAGGAGAAAAAGGGATAGAAGAAGGATGATCACTCTAGAGGAATTACATAGGTGTATCTGTGTGTCCTCAAGGGAGGCGGGTAGTCTCTTTTTATCATCATAAGGCGTGAATGAACCCCTTCAGTGTTTGTCACTAGGTCCAGGCACTAGGAAAAACCCTCCCTGCTAGACTATTTCCTATAGTGGACTAGTCCCAATAGCTTGCCACTGGGCTTAGGCTATGGCGGATTAAATATTTTGACTTGGGGAGTATGATTGCGAGGCCATGGGCTTGGGTGTATGGGGGGTTAAATATTTTGACTTGGGGAGTATAATCGTAAGGTAATGTGTCACCCACTAGTCTGGCCCTTGCTATTGCAATCATGAGATTTTGAGTTCAAGCCCCCATGCTTATAACTACCACTAAAAAACATGTTTTAAACCTGTCTTTAGACCTTTTGTTTCTTTATTTTGCATTCTTAAAGTTTTAAAGAGAGAAGAATAACATAATATTTTAGAAATAGTTTTTTATGATTATATTTTATGTAGGAAGTAGCTTCAAAGATCTTAGGAATGTACTATTTTGTCACTGGTAAGGAAAAGTGGGTTGTCATTAACATACTATGCACATATCATGCAATGTGGTCGGTCCAAGTATGAGGACACCTTAGAGTGTCAAGAGAAGCCCCTACTTTAGTCGAGGGCGAGTAAGTAAACGACAAAGTATGTTATGTCATGCAAGATTTATGCATCACCCTTTTTGGCCAAGGTGTTAAGGAATGAATACAAATGCCAGCCAACAGCATATGAAAACAACCTGTTTAGCTAAAGCATTAAGGCTAAGAATATGCATAAAACTATTTAGGCAAAAGTGTTTAGGAATGAAGATAAGAATATGCAAACAACCTATTTTGCCAAAAGTGTTTAGAAATGAATGAAAATGATGATAAGAATATGTAAACAACCTATTGAGCCTGAAGCATTTAGGAATGGATGCGAAAAATAAAATAAAATAATGAAATGACCAGGTCAAAGGAAAACGTAGTGGAGGATTTTGGGGCTACTAGGACCACCCTAGGTCTTCCAACCTGATGGGAAAAGGTAAAGGCAACGCTTTTGGGATCATCAAACCTACCCTGAGCCTTCCAACCCAATGGAATAAAAGTGAAATGATGCGCATAGTATAAGAATTGACAGATATAATAGAGGATGAAGGACGATTATGTAATTAAACATGTATCATCTGTTTATAAATATGAGAGTGCCTGGCCCCTGATTTGGTGAGCCAATTACCCAAATTTTCATATGGTATCAGAGCTTGGTGATCCTAAAATCCTATATTTTTTTTTCCCTCCACCCCAAAAAAAAACTTGTCTTCCTCCTCACCGCAGAGGCAGCCCGTAGCCTAGGTTTCAGCCCACTTGGGTTCAGCTGCTGCTTCCTCTTCTGTCTCACTCTAGGGTTCTGCCGCTCCCTCCCTAGCACCACCATGGTCACTACGCTATCACAACACTGCCGGTAACCACTGACCAGTCGAGCCCAGTCAGCCCCGATAGCTCTGCGACTGATTTCATCTCTCCTCCTCCTGGACCTCCTGACTGAGGTGCGTGATCTTCCACACTGTTTTCCGGTTGGCACCGTTTGGAGGCCCATTTTAACATGGCTAGTCTTGTTCGTGCCATAGACTTAAAACGGATGCTCATGAACTGGACAAACCTGAATCTCAATCGATAGAAGACTTCCTGCATGGTGTCAAGTCCATTGCCGATTCTTTAGCTGCGATTCAGTCTGCTGTTTCGGATATGGACCTAGTTTAGTACACTCTAAATGCGCTTGATGCTGACTATGATGGGATTGTTGACACTTTAACCTATATGCCTGGCACTCTTACTTTTCATGATGTTCGTACTAAGCTATTATTCTATGAGTAGCGCGTTCAGTTTCTAAAGCGCCACCACTCTGGGAGTCTGACACATGCTGCTTTTGTGGCATCATCCAATCCTGCGTCGGATTCCTCTCAAGCAGTTTCTAATTCTTCTAAGGGCAACAATCGTGGTCGTCAGAATCGTAACTCCCTCAAGAACAATTGTAATTCCAAGGGCAAAACTTCCAGTGCTAACACCTTTCAGACAGCCTCCAATTCTAGGGGCTTGGCTACAGGTTCTGCATTTTGTCGTGCAGTTGATTCATCATCTCTTATTTTGAGTCCTTCTACTTTTACTACTAACTCTCTTTTTGTAGGTAATGACACATTTAAGAGGGTGTTAGGTGCTAGTCCTAATGTCATTTGCCAAATTTGTCACTCTCCAGGCCATTCTACCATTACTTTCTCCGCTCATTATCAACCCCGTCGACCTACTCCTGTTCTTGCTATGGCTACATTTAGCTCTGTTGACCCTAGTGAAAGCCTATGGTATCCTGACTCTACTGCAGCATCTCATATGATTCCTGACGAAGGTATTCTGTCTGTTTAATCTAGTTATTCTGGTTCTGACAAGGTTCAAGTTGGTAATGGTGTACTACTTCCTGGGTGTACAGGTTTCTCGTTCTCGTACAGGTTTGTTTCTCTCCCAGCATAAATGCACCACTGACCTCCTCCTTAAATTTCACTCCATAATTGCAAACCTGTTCGTACGCCAATCATTAGTAGGACAGCCCTTACCCTCACAGATGGTGATTTACTTGCAGACCCAACTGAGTACAGAAGCATGGTAGGTGCTCTTCAATATTTGACTATGAGTCGACCTGATATTGCATATGCAGTTCATGTAGTTTCCCAATTCATGCATGACCCCCGCACTACTCATCTCTCTGCTAACAACTGTATTTTCAGGTACTTGCAGGGCACATTACATGATGGTCTATTGCTTCGTCCAACTGTTACCTCTTCCATTATTGTGGCATATTCTGATGCTGATTGGGCTGGCTGCAGGGATACTTGTCGCTCTACTACTGGCTATGCCATCTTCTTCGAACCTAATCTCATTGCTTGGCGCTCGAAGAAGCAACCCATAGTGTTTAAATCATCTACTAAAGCTGAATATCGTGCAGTTGCTTATGCTGTGGCGGAGACCATTTGGATCCGCAAATTGCTCCATGATCTTGGGATTGTTCTCTCGGGTCCCACTAAGGTGTTGCGTGACAACATTAGCTCTACTTACCTTACTGCTAATCCTATTCATCATGAACGCAGCAAGCACATTGCTGTTGACTACCATTTCATTCGGGAGCGTGTCGTGCATGGCGATCTCATCATTCATTATGTGCTTATGCAATTTCAGTTAGCTGATATTTTCACTAAGGGGTTGTCTTCTCGTCAGTTTTCCTTTTCGGAAGACAATCTGTCCATTTGTTCCTCTCCTGTACAGATTGAGGGGGTATAATAGAGGATGAAGGACGATTAGGTAATTAAACATGTATCATCTGTTTATAAATATGAGCGCCTGGCCCCAGATTTGGTGAGCCAATTACCGAAAATTTCACAAGATATTTATTTGTAATTAGGGAAAAAAAGTTTCAAATGTTCTATAACATCCAAGATTACATGGGAAAATGTGATGCCATGTAAAAGGACCACATATAGGTGACCTCCCACTTGGTCCTAGAAGTTTTTATCCATTGGCAGGGTGCTGGAATTGAAGACAGCCACTGGGCCCAGTGGCAGGCAGCTAGGTCTCAGTAGCTAGTCATTGGGATTGGTTATAAAAGGGGGCAGTGGCTGTATGAGATCTCATTGTCATTGCCTTGACCTCCAAGTTGGACCCCTCTCTTGCTCAAGACCTCCATTATTAACTACACCAAGCTAGCTAATAGTCAAATTGAGTAATTCTTGCTCCTTAAACTTTTTTTTAATGTACTTATTTTGAATTATGCTTAGTTATAGAAGCCTTTTGAGGTATAGAGGAATTTGAGGCTTTAGTGGTTTGAATGTAAAACCTCCACATTTTAAGCCATAGTGGCTATTCTTACTAGATGATCATTATAGAAAACTATTAGAAGTGTACTCTAGAAAAATGTAATATGGATGCTGGCAAAAATTGGTTTGAATCTATTAAGGGTTCGAAAACCTAATCTTGGATTTTTGATGTTTGGGACTTATTTATGATTATTTCTTTCTTGTTGAAGCTCAATACATGTTGTAGCATGAAATGTAGACCTTTAGTAGTTGTTTGAAGGCATTTTGCTCGATTTGATTTCAATCTACTTATATTGGGTGAGTTTGTCGCTTGTTAGGAAGGCCCATGCTAGAATGAATTTCCATGTATTAAGAGAGATCCTTGACCGTTAACTTATTTCTAAGAATGTTTCTGCGACTTTTTATACCTAAGGGATCACGTTTTTGTCATTTCTTGTGACGAACTATAAACTGCAAAAGTTTTTAGTGTCTTATTTAGTAGGATGCCCGTAAATGGTTTGTCATAAACATATGGCTTTGAAAATATTATGGAAAAGATATGTGCAAATTTTTATGGCCATTCGACCATGTCTTGGCCACTTTTCATATTCTAGTAAATGTTACCTAAAGTTTGTCATTAGGATGTTTCCTTGATTTTAAGTGCTTTTGAATCATTAGAGTCCAACTTCCCTTAAGGAAGACCCTTAGAATTAGTGGAAATGATAGTCTATAGGAAGATGACTATGACATTAGGAGTTAGATGCCGAATAACTAGTTTGATACCTGAAATCCGATGCACACGGAGCTTCACTACAAGCACGTTTCTACTGTCATGGAGATTAAAATGGTATGCTTTCTTTTGAGACTTTGATGCCTCTTGCTATTTTACAGTGCACTAATATGTTTAAATGATTCATTACCACATATCAGGGCTTGCATAGGGATGCTAAAAGGCTTGTAAAGGAAGCATGCTTTCATAAATTCATGATGTTATGGAAGGAGCTTAGGAGCTCAAATTAGGTGCTGATCCAAGAACTCATAGAGGGCTTTTGGGACACCACCAGCACCTTCAATATGCTAGAGGATAAGATGGTCACTCCCCTCAATTTCTGCATGTTAATGTGGTTGGCCTTAGAGAGGTCCCATTGAGGTATAACGTAGCTTTCAAAAAGGACGGGCACTGCTTGGTGAGGCTTTTTAGCTCTAATGCCTCCAGATGGAATGGGAGATCGATTATATCCATTCCTACTTGAGGTAACCTTCCAAGCCAGGAATGTACATGTCGACACGTCTCTTCATTGCCTTGCTATCCTATTCGACCTTCTTTGTTGGTAAGGAAAATTGAATACACATTTATTGCATATGCAATTTGAAGGACATTTCAGGCATACAAAGATCGTGTTGACCGATAACGGTCACAAAGGTTAATGACCATAATCATACATTATTGTAGCAGTTATAATGAGATTAATTGTGCCTTAGTCTCCTTATTAATTTATAGATTTTATTAGAGGCTTTGTGCCACTATAAATAGAGGATGGATTGTGGGGGTTGAATCATTAGAAAATCAGAAAACTCCTCTAATCTAGTACTCTCCCTCCTCCTGCTCACACAAACCTAACCATCATCAGTGGATTTGGGTTCTTAGGCATGAAATCTTCGGTGACTCTAGTAGCACCTGTTCTTGGGTAGACATCTAGCAGGCTAAAGGTCCGGGCAAACCTCTGCATCTAGGTAATCCTAAACTATCCTACATTGGTATCAGAGCCTGCCTGTTCAGATTCTAGCCTCGAACATATGATTATAGTCATGAAATATGAAATCAGACCATGAATATGGACAATACGCTTATGTACAATACCCTATAAGTATGCTAAAATCCTTATAATTTGCCAGCATACGTTTGTATTGATTAAACTACTAGCTCATATGTTTCTGTGCGAAATGAATAAAAGGGATCTAGTAGTTTCTGTTCACATATTCATGATAATCTGACATATTTCCTATTACATTCTGCTCGAATCAAATGTTTCATACTAATATCCAGACTCTATAATTTCTGTGCGAAATGGGTTCAAAAAAAAAATTTTTTTTCTTGCCCAGATTCATGCTAGTTTAAAATTAAATTGTACATTTTCCGGTCATTTACCCAGACCCGTGACCCCAAGCCTAATCTCTCTAGATCTGAAACTAAAACCTAACGCCAACCTTTCTCGGCCCCCAACACCTCATTGTCCTAAAGACAAAAAAAAAAGGGAAGGCAAGAACGGACTTACCTCGACCCATCAGAATCGCCGGGAGGTGTGGCGCATGTGTGTCACGCGCCGCCGACGAAAACTTTTGTTGGTTTTCTTCCCCCCGTCGCCCCTAATCCCTTCAGATCTGCTTATCTTGGCTCAGAACCACCAGACAAAACACCATAGAAGCTGCGCGTGGGTGGCACGTGCCGCCACAGGGGTGGCGCGTTGGGTGAGTGGGTGGCACAAGTCGAATGTTCGACGACCGATCTACTCGTAGGCGTGGTCAGATTGGTGGATTTGGTCGATGGTTGGTGTTGGGATGTGTTTGGAGCTCTGGGAAGGGGGTGGTTCTTTATCTGGGTTTTTAGGTGGTGGTTCCAGCGGATTTGCATCCCAGTCAAAGTGACTGGTGTCGGAGCTGGGGTTGAGGTTTTAGGCGGCTGTGGCTACCACGGAAAACGGCCAAGTCGGGTTTCTTTTGTCTCGGCTGAGGGCCGAGTTTGAAAGAGAGATAGAGTTAGCTGAGTTTTAAGAGAGAGAGAGTTAGAGGCTTCTGATTTTAGTGAGAGAGAGAACATATGAGAAGGGTCTGAGAATGGGGCAGCCGAATTAGGGTTACATGCAAGAGGGTGGTGGTCTCGGGCTTTAAGAGCCTTGCCCCTACATATTAAAGAAAATATTTTTTTAAATATTTTAGCTGTCTTTGGGCTTGTTTATTAAAAGGTAGCATGTTGTTAATTTTGAATTATATTTTTTTGAATGCATGAATTTGTTAATATAACATTAATATGTTTAATGTTCAAATATTTATTATCGTACGGTAATTACATATGAATTTATTTTATATGTTAAATTAATATGTGCAATATGATGTATTCCTGAATTAAATTTTCAAATAAGTTATGATTTTGAATGCATTAATATGTTTAATGTTTAGATGTTAGTGATAACATGCTAAAGCATATAAATTTGTTTTATATGTTATTATGTAAAATAATATTTAAACAAATTACCATTAACATTATATGAGTTCGTTTCATATATATAAATATGTGACGTAGAAATAATCGCAATATAGATTTTACATACATTGCAATAAAATATTTGTGTGATATTTGTCCAAATGTTAATTTGTTTAGCATATTGTGGTCCATATGAATATTTTTGTGGAAATATTATTGTAATTAAGTTATTTAAATTTTCAAGTTCACGATTATATGAGATGATTATGAGCTTAGTAAAATTTTCGATCATATAACATGAACGATGAAGCTTAAATAATTTAATTACTTTAGAAAACATGTGCTTCATGTCCATCTTTTAATATGAACTTGTAGATATGGAAGCTAATAGCGCAATGATTAATAAGCTTTCCACAACTCAGAAGTTGGATGGGTCTAACTATGACGTGTGGAAACGGAAGATTCAGTATCTTCTAAATAAGAGGGACCTATTGGAACACTTGATGGTAACCAAGTTTCCGCCATCTGACACGGATAAAGATGGCAAGCCCCTTGATACTTCTTCTGTGCAGTATCAAGAGAGCTTATAGGCCTACCAAGACTGGTTCAATAAAGATAGAAAGGCACGATTTACTATGTTGTGTTTCATGCACGACAATCTTATTGGAGAATTTGAGCTGTGTCCCACGGCTAAGGACATATGGGACCAACTCAAAATCTGTTTTGGTCAAACATCCCAGACAAGGCTTCGTACCTTGCAACTCAAATGGATACAGTACCAAATGGATTCCAGTCGTACCATGACTGAGCATTTGTGAATTATAAGTGGCATAATTCATGATCTCAAAGCTGTTGGTAAGGAAATTTCTGAGGGGAGCAAGTCCTGAATGTGATTCGGGCTCTCCCTGTGGAATCTCAGCATTGGAATCATGTCAAGACTGCCTTGACACATTCTGAACATATCAAGACCTTTGCTGAGGTCGAAAGCCACATTGAAATGGAAGAAGAATGCCTGAAAATGTTGGGCACTTCTCATGTGGCTTTTGTTGCCAAGAGAAATAGGCCCAAAGGCAACAAGAATAACCGAGGCCGACGGGCTAAGAAGGGTTATTGCCCCCCTTAGAATGGTAGGCCGAAGGCTGGGATTGCCAAGAAATATAAGGCCAAAGGCAATGGAGGGATCAATATAGCACGTGTGAAGTGTTATAATTGTGGAAAGAAAGGTCACTACGCTCGAGATTGTCCTGAGCCGAAGAAGGTACTTTCTTCCACTTGTTCTCTTGAGTTATATGTATGGTCCCATGCTTTAGTTGCTAATTCTCTTTCTAATTGGATTGTAGATACGGGAGCAAGCAAGCATATAGTTCGGGATAGAGCTGGGTTTGTGGATTTTCACCGGTACCCGGTAGGTTCAAAAACTGTCGTGCTGGGTAACAGCAGTGAAGAAGACATTCTAGGTGTTGGAACGTACCAGCTCATCTTGTAAGGAGGAAATAAGCTGCTCCTTTTTGATGCCCTCTATGCACCTGGGGTGGGAGTTTGTCTTTTGTCTTTAGTTTCTTTAATGAAATCAGGTTTTGATTTTAGTTCTTGTCCAGGTGGTTTGAACATTATGTATGGTGGCAATGTGTTTGGCCACGCAACTTTAAAGAACGATTTTCTTGTATTAGATTTAGATAATTGTTATAATAATCCTCCTTCTATTTTTATCTCTAGTTTTGATTCTGATTCTGAATCTATTAAATGGCATCCTAGGCTTGGTTATATTGGCCAAGATAGGATGAGTAGACTAACTAAAGAAGGCCTTTTAGACCCACTCACTAAGGTTAAATTACCTAGATGCGAGTCGTGTCTAGCTAACAAGGTGACTGCGAAGCCTTTTGGTAAGGCTTCAAGGGCATCAAGCCCCTTAAAGCTGATCCACTCTGATATTTGTGGGCCCATGAATGTGAAAGCACGTCATGGGGCTTTCTATTTCCTCACCTTCATAGATGATTATTCAAGATATGGGTATGTGTACCTATTATCATATCCCTATGAAGAACTTGATATGTTCAAACATTTTGAAGCTGAGGTTGAGGCCCAATTAGATCGTAGAGTTAAGACTCTTCGAATTGATCGTGGTCGTGAATACCTCTCATAAATATTCAAAGAATTTTATGAGGAAAAGGGTATATGAAGACAACTCACGATTCCTGGCACTCCACAACAAAACGGTGTGGCGGAGCGTAGAAATCGAACATTACTTGACATGGTCAGGTCAATGATGGCGCACCCCAATCTCCCAATTAGTTTTTTGGGGGATGCACTGCTTATGGCGGCTTATATCCTTAACTGTGTGCCTAGTAAGAGTACATCGACTACCCCATATAAGTTATAGCATGGTAGAAAGCCCACCTTAGAACATTTACACCCATGCGGTTCGGCTGGTTATATGCATCACCCAACTCACAAACATAGGAAACTTAGCCCAAGGGCCACTAAAATGGTGTTCATTCGGTATCCTAAACATTCTAAGGGATATGTTATGTATGGTGAACGCGCTAATGGTGGTATGACAGAAGTGGATTCACGTAATGCTGAGTTCCTAGAGGATGAGTTCCTAAATATTGGTGAAATCAAACAGGACATTACATTGTATGAGTTACTGTCAAATGATCGACTATCCCTCGGAGAGGGGGAGGATTTAAACACTCACTATGTCACCGAGGATAGCACTCTTTCGTTGTTTGGAAGAGATGAGTTATTGGTTGCCCAAGAGAATCAACCTGAGAATAAGGTTCGTCCTCCTTCTCCAGTACATGAACACAAGGTTAATCCACTTGTTCAACATAATAACAATGATTCTTTCTCAACTGAGGATTCTATACCTCTTAGGAATAGGGGGAGGAATACCTCAGAGGGTCAAACCAGCACTGGTCCTGTGCTCCGGAGGAGTGAGCGTGGAAGAATACCTTGACGATATTTTCAAATCGAAGAGGAGATATTTCTGTGCACTCCTTTAGAAATAGAAGAGCCTACCTCTTTTCAAGAGGCTATCGATTCACCAAACCATAAAGAGTGGATGGAAGCCATGAGGGATGAAATGGACTCTGTGGCGAGAAACAAGGTTTGGGAAATTGTTGATCTTCCTCCGAGATGTAAATCAATTGGAAACAAGTGGGTTGTCAAGATAAAACATCGGGCAGATGGATCAATCGACATGTTCAAGACCCGTTTAGTGGCAAAGGGGTTTAGCCAAATAGAAGGGGTAGGCTATGAAGAGACTTTTTCTCTTGTGGTGAAAATTGCCTCTATTCGCCTTCTTCTAGCCTTGGTTGCCCATTCGGATTTAGAATTGTTCTAAATAGATGTAAAGACTGCTTTCCTTAATGGAAACCTTGAAGAAGAGATTTACATGGATCAGCCTATTGGTTTCATATCGAAAGGTCAAGAGGACAAAGTTTGTCATCTTAAAAGATCCATTTATGGTCTCAAGCCGTCTTCCAGAGCGTGGTACTTCAGATTCCATAAAGCCATTATTTCTTTTGGCTTAACCATGGTTTCTGAAGATCACTGCATGTATGTCAAGAAAACTACAAAGAGGATTATGTTTCTTACTTTCTATGTTAATGACATACTACTGGCTGGAAACAACATGGAGATGATCCAAACCACTAAGCAGTGATTGTCCTCCGTCTTCGAGATGAAGGACATGGGTGACGCCAGGTATGTCCTAGGCATAGAGATAACTCGGAACCGTCCTAAAAAGCTTCTTGGTTTAAGCTAAGAGGCATACATTAATAAAATCTTAGAATGTTTTCAAATGCATTACTCTAAACCCCTGGACACTCCAGTTAAAAAGGGTTTAACCTTAAGTCTCGACCAGTTTCCTAAGACAGACAACGAAAAGGAGAGGATGAACAATGTTCCTTATGCTAGTGTAATAGGAAGTCTTATGTATGCTATGTTCTGTACACGGCCAGACATTTACTTTACGATTGATTTGGTAAGCCGTTACCAAAGCAACCTAGGACCTGCACACTGGCAAGCCATCAAAAGGATCTTTCGTTCCCTGCGTGGTATGAGTGACCTAGTCCTTTGCTACCAAGGTAGAGATCTTAAGCTGAGAGGATATACAGATGCTGATTAGGGCGGTGATCTGGATGAATCTAGGTCTACCTCAGGATATGTGTTCACCCTAGACAGGGGAGCGACATCTTGGTGCAGTAAGAAACAAGACTACATAGCACTTTCAGCTATGGAAGCAGAGTATGTTGCTTGCTATCTTGCTACTCAAGAGGCAATATTGCTAAGGAGTTTTCTACAGGATCTTGATCTCACTCCTAGGGTTAATGATCCCGTAGAAATGTTATGTGACAATACTGCTGCTATCCAATTTGCAAGAGATCTAAAGTTCTATAGGAAAACTAAGCATATTAAGAGGCATTATCATTTGTACAAAATGCCATAAAAGAGAAAGAAATTGCCATTAAGTATGTATCCACAAGTAGGATGATAGTAGATCCTTTAACTAAGTCTATTCCGAGAGACGCTTTTAAAGCTCATGTGAAGAGCTTAGGTCTACGTAGGACTTAGTTTTTGGATGTATCTAAATGTATGATGGACATGTTATTACTCTTATTAAATATTTATAAAATAAAGAATGATGTTTCTTTTTCAAATGTTCATAAAAATACAAGTATGTTAGAAGGCACATTGTTATGTCACCAAGCTTCTGATTGGCCTAGTCACACAGGCAATCGCTCTGATGCTTGAGTAGCGGGCAGGATGAGTCTAAATCATATTGGCACTTGGTGTGCAATATTGATTATTCATGCTAGGAGTGTATGAATGGAAAATATAATCACCTTAGTGCATCTAAAATGAGACTGAGAGGGCGTCAAATATAAATTAGTTTTCATATCGAAGCCTTGTAGCTGAATCTTGAGTACTGAGATTAACATTGGGTATGTTGGTCTAGTAACTCAGGTTGGCTTTTTAGGTAAAAGCCAAGCCTGTAATTCGCATGGCATAAAAGAGTGACATGCCCAGTTTAGGGGGAGCTACGCCATGGCACACCATCATACTCTGTGTGCTGGAAGTCGACCTATCTAATGAGTGATAAGTGAATCCCTTTCCTTATCACTGTGTGACCCTCATTAGTGATACTTCTTGACTTAGAGTTATAATATGAAGTCGAAGTTTGATGTTGCTACCTTAATGTGTTATCCAAGGGTCAAGATGTATATGGTCCAGCAGAGCACATTAGGAAAGCAGTCATGCTAATATGAATTATGTTAATTGTCTAAGGAAGAATTATTTCTCCATCACCATATCAAGCCTGGGCGAATATATTTAGTATATAATCAATTGATATAACACACATAAAGGGACAGTGTATGCCATTGGTGATATATTTGAGTGATTCGAGGTATTGATGTTTTGTGTAGGTGTTATGTAAGTTAGATGGTGACTTGATATAACACTAATGGCATTATTTTTGGTTGCATGCTCAATTTCCAGTATGATGCGTGAGGGATGATTGTTGGCAGAGAGATATGAGATTGATGGCCTTTGTGACCGAGGGGGAGCTGTTGACCGGTAACGATCGCAGAGGTTAATGGCCATAATTATACATTATTGTAGTAGTTATAATGAGATTAATTATGCCTTAATCTCCTTATTAATTTATAGATTTTATTAGAGGTTTTGTGCCACTATAAATAGAGGATGGATAATGGGGGTTGAATCATCAGAAAATTAGAAAACTCCTTTAATCTAGTACTCTCTGTCGTCCTCCTCCTCACATAAACCTAACCATCATCAGTGGGTTTGGATTCTTGGGCGTGAAATCTTTGGTGACTCTAATAGCACCTGTTCGTGGGCATACATCTAGCAGGCTAAAGGTCTAGGAAAACCTCCGCATCCAGGTAATCCTAAACTATCCTACAGATCGGATCAAGGGCAAGCTGCTTATGCTACCCCACTCTCCTATCTGTGATTGGCCTGTCAGTGAAACAATCCTGGGTGCAGAATGCTAGCCTTGGAGGCTATCAGTGTTTATTTAAGAATGCAACCTTTGTTATGATTAATTTTTCATTCTTGTGGAATTTATGGGATTACGTTATGACTTATGTTTTATTTTTGAAGCATTTGTTCTTAGAGTACATTATAGGGATGTATCTAAGATCTCAAGGTTCCAACATCACTTATGTGATGAGAAAATGGAAGAAATACATAGTAGAGGATGAGTTCGGCCATGTGAAAGATATTAAGCTCTTTAATGCTCGTCTTAATGCTCGGACACCCAATGATGTAAGGAAACTATTATTTTCTTCTGCATTTGTTGCCTTTTCTTGTTATTATTTTTTATTTATCACGATTGTTGGTTTGAAGGTGACTTGGGACCTTTAGGCCCAGCCAGATAGCATCGTGTCTATTGCGAGAGGACTCGGGTGTTATCTTATTAGAGGTTGCTCCTCCTAGACCCTTTTGGTAATGTGCGGTACCTAGGAGAAAAGGTGACTAAGAATGTTATATTGGGCTTGCCTATCTATGACGTCCTGATGGACCCTCCTCTAACAACCATTTTCGTGGCCACCTTAAAGTTGAAGGAGCTATGTTCACTAATGGAAGGGGTGCCTTACTAACATTTAGTCATCGAGGGTGACTTTTTTCGAGTTCGTCAGGACTAGTCTGGTCGTTCTTATAATTCCTTAGTTTGGTTCTTTGTTTTAGAGTTGTTTTGCTCTCGTTATATTTTGATACTCATGCTTTTGTGTCCTTCAAAGCAAGTACTGTTCCAGTTGTGGAACTCAAAGTGCACTATAGTGATGATTTCAGTGTCAAGTCAGAACTTAAGCTTGATGATGTTCAGGATGAGGAGGTATAGGATATAGATTAGGCTCCCTGTCCTTGGGAAAGGTGTATGCTTCCCTTCTAACACCTTTACCTTATTTTATTAGTTTTGTGCTTAAGTGGTGTGGAGTATGGTTGCAATGAAGCCAACAACTTGGCTATGATGAACGTGGTCTGCAAACTGAGGAAGACCATCCATCGGTTCATGGTGATCATTACTTGTTCGGTTGATGATGTGAATGAGATATGCTCATTTCCTTTTTCGGTTTGAAACTGCATGTTTTGCTTCTTTGTTTTAATGCCCTTATATGATCATTTTAGGGAATTATATACCGTAGGTGCCATCGTAAACATGTAACTTTATTTAGGGCTTATGTTCTTACTTAGGGCCGTACTTTTGAAGTTAAGGCTTAAGAAGCTGCTAGTTCGTCTATCAGGGGCATGGCTCTGGTTGAGCCTATAGTGAAGTTAATCATGTGGTTCCTCGAGACTATGCTGTCGAAGAGTTTGGGAGTTGGTGCAGGAAATGCCCCCATGACGATCTCCATGAAGCAGGGCGATTCTTCATCTAGCCTGCCTCTGGTGTGGCCAAGACAACCTCCATTTTATTCAAGGGCTCAGAAGGATAGCCCAAGGTTGATGTTACCATGCCTCCTTCTTAATGTAGTATGCCTTGTTACTCATGGAGTGCACCATTCCATTCTTCGTCTTTTATATTGCAGCATCACAGTGGTCTTATGAGACTGTCATGCCAGACCTCCTAGATTGTTGATGAGGATTGAGGAGGTTTACTTTGATCATGAGCAAGGGGGAAAGTCCCTTGATTTTGTATAAGCCATGTGGATTTGGTTTATCATTATTTTTTTGAAACTTTTGTAGTTGTATGAACTTCGTGCAGTTTTAATTGCATTTGTGTTTATAATGTTTATTAAAATATAAAGTGCATTAAAAAACAACTCATATTTTGTTAGGAAAATCTGATGCAAAAAGTGAACGTTTCAACACGGTGGAATATAAGACTATTCTTCTCACAATTTTACAAAAAATAATTATGGGCTAGTCCAACACAAAAAGGGAAAAGAAAAGGGAAAAAAAAGAAAGGAGAAGGAAAAGAAAAGAGGGAAAGAAAATACTCTCATTAAAAGAAAATGTATATTTCCTTAAAGCCTTGGAGCGCAATTTACGCAAGAAAGGAAAGTGCAAATAAAGAAATACACAATTTCACAAACTAAGCAACTTCGAGGTAGTAAAAAGGTTTGGATTCTAAGGCAATAAGAAAAAGAAAAGTGCAAAAGTAAGTTAATAGTATCTTGACCCAGTTGACAAATTGGTAGGAACTAGTGGTAGGCCAGTAGGTCCCAGTGGCACCCTGTTTTCTACCATTGGGTTGGCATTTCTTGCAGCTTTTTAGTGATCGTTGACTATAAAAGTTTAGCTAGCCCTCGTTTTCTACATCTTGCGATAAAAGCCTTCTTGAGGGAGTGAATTCTTCTTCTTTTCTAGGGAGATGGATGATTTGGAGAAGCTGATGAATGTGTGGTGTGAAAATTTATCTCGCTTTGAGGTAAGGGAATTAGAGTGTTTCAAGTTAAACTACCGTATTTCTTTAAGGCAAATGGGGTTTACCTTCAATCCAATCTGCACTGCTTCTAGCTTTTGGGATGTAACTCTTCATGTATTCTGCATCAAGGATAGGAGATATGTCATCTAGTTAGTAAATCACCCCCTATTTTGAGTTCTTTTGAGCCTAAGATAGTGGTGACACCTTCTGTAGTGGTGGATTTTTCCCACCTCATCCAAACTTCACTTGGTCTAGGGTTGGATGAGGTAATGAAGGCTATAGATGGTGATGACACAGATCCTAATTATGGATCGCTCATTGATTTATGCTTGAGTCTAAGGAAGGAAAACCCTTACTTTTTGTCTCATAAGCATATTCTTATTCATTAGCAAAGGAGGTTCAGCTTATATGATGGAGCTTGTGAAGGAGTTTTTGTAGGGGTACTCTTATATGCCTATTGCTATCGCTAAGATAATCTTATGCTTGGATGACATTAGTGGGAACCTTGGTAACAATCTTAGGGGAAGCCCTATTACTTTACAAGTAAAGTTTCAAACTTTTTTGTTATATTGTCCCTATTTACTTTCTTGGTAGAGATTTTGACTTGTAATTGCTTTTCTTATAAATTTAACTCTTTGAGCATTTTTGCCAAATGTGCCACCCAATTTTCACATCTGGATTTAAGCCTAAAAATTATGCCATGCACAAGTGTTCTTAAGAGTGTCATAATGATGGGGCATAGAAGGCCTTCTTTCAACATGAGAAGGCCAAGATCTTTTGGTGCATTAGGTAGTGGTGCATTCATAGCCTTTAGAGCTCCTAGGAGAGGTGGGAGTTATGTCCTTATCGTAGGGCTTAAGGGCATATTAGTTATAGCATACTGATTTTCCTAGCTACGCCATATTCTTCAATATCCTCTTATGTGCTCCAACATGCTAAATACAAGTCAAACTTGCTCCATTATACTGATCCAAACTGTTCCAATATGCTCCAATTCTCTCCAACAAATGCCAATCTACTCTAATCTACTTGAACCCACTCCCAATCATTTAAACCAACTCGAATTCAATTCAAACCACTAGAAAAAAATGTAAAATTTCTATCACAATTAGGAAAAGAATATTTAGCTGAAACCGGTGGAAGTGTGCAAGTGTTTAGGTGAAGAGGATTGAAGTGGCTAGCAGAGCTTTTCAATGTTATTTTAAAGACTGCTAAGATGCCAAGAGAATGGAGGTTTAGTGCAGTCATCCCATTGTATAAGAACAAAGGTGATATTCAGGATTGTAATAATTATAGAGGTATAAAGTTGCTAAGTCACACCATGAAGTTGTGGGAGAGGGTGATTGAGAAAAAGTTGTGGAAGGATATTTCGATAATAGAGAACCAATTTAGTTTTATGCCTGGCATGTCGATCACAGAGGCAATTTACCTCTTTAGAAGGCTCATGGGATTGTACAGAGATAGAAAGGTAGATCTTTATATGGTGTTCATTGACCTGGAAAAAGTATACGATAGAATTCCACGTGAGATGTTATGGAGATGCTGGGAAAAGAAAAGAGTGTCACTGGTGTATATTCGACTTATTAAGGATATGTATGAGGGAGGTAGGACGAGTGTTAGGACGCCAGGAGGGGTTACCAATGACTTTTACGTTGGTATGGGCCTGTATCAGGGTTCCGCTTTAAGTCCTTTTCTTTTTACTCTAGTTATGGATGGACTTACAAAAGCGATTCAAGATGAGTTACCTTGGTGTATGTTATTCACAGATGATATTGTTCTTGTTGATGAGACTAGGGAGGGAATTAATAGAAACTGAAGCGATAGAGATATGCACTGGAGTTTAGAGGCTTTAGAATAAGTAGATCGAAGACTGAATACCGTCATTGCTGTTTCAGTAGAAGGAAAGATGTGAGGGGAGAAGTCACCATTGAGGGGATGCAGTTACCAAAGGTAGAAAAGTTTAAATATCTAGGCTCAATCATTCATCATGAAGGGGACATTAGCAAAGATATTAGCCATCGTATAAAAGTGGGCTGGCAAAAATGGAAGTATGCTTCAGGTGTGCTGTGTGATAAGAGAATGCCTGTAGGATTAAAAGACAAGGTTTATCATATGGTAGTCAGACCTGCTGTGTTATATGGATCGGAGTGTTGGCCTCTAAAGAAAACTCAGGTTCAAAGGTTAATGGTAGCAGAGATGAGGATAATTAGATGGATGTGTAGTTATACGAGAATGGATAGAAATAGTAATGGAGTGATCAGAGACTTAGTTAAAGCGATTCCCATCGAAGATAAGTTGAGAGAAATAAGACTCAGATGGTTTGGCCATGTGAAAAGAAGGAGTGTGGACACTCCAGTGAGGAGATGTAAAAGAATTAACATCCCTAAAGGTAAAAGAGAGAAGGGACGACCAAAGAAGAGTTTGGACGAAGTGATTAGAGAGGACTTGAAAGTTGTAGGGTTAATAGAGGACATGACTCAGGATAGGAGACTATGACGAGAGAGGATTAAGATCTTAGATCACAGAGACTTAGCCTCGTAGTTGACACTCAGTAGCAGTAGAGTGGGTTTGGTTGTGGCTTTTTTCGTATGTCATGTTTACATGTATGTAGTTCATGCGTCTAAGAAGAGACATTATTTGCCTACCTCTATTTGTTAAGGTATAGTATCTTGCTTTGCCTTGTTACACTCATGTTTACATAGTTACTGCCAGCTGATTTTTTTTTCGTATTTCATAGTTCATTCCCTGTGGCTTATCCTTAGTTTTTTTCCGTAAAATATTTTCACAAAATCCTTTTTTTATAAAATGTTTTCATAAAATCTTATTTTTATGGATCTCTTGGAATCGGCCTCTCTACGGGTAGGATTGCCCGTAGAGATAAGGTTGCCTACATCTGGATTTCCACAGACCCCGTGAAAGCAGGATTTACACTGAGAGTTGTTATTGTTCTTGTTGTAGTACTATTTAGTTGACGAGAAATATCCCAACATAATTGGATATTTAACCTGTATGTGGAAACATGAATTCATTATCATCTTTTAGATTTTAGAAAAAATGGGCCACATAATGGCAACAAAGATAATTTCAATTTATGCAACTCATTACAATGATTAAGAATCGAAAGAATCTTTGGAGTGTTAAAGAATACTTGGAAGATACTGAAGGACACAATGCTTCAAGTTAGTATGAAATGACAAATTGATATAATTATATCATGATTTGCATAATGCAACTTTAGCCGAATGCATAAAAGAGGGGTACCAATTTTAGAAGACTGATGAACATGTTAACAATCCCCAACATTGGTTTATACAATGAGCAAAACAAACAAGTAATGAATGAATGTGTGGATGTAATAGCTAATATGATTTCATTATTGATAAATAACCACTGACCTTCTATATATACCTTTATTTTTTGTGATAAAATGTATTTATTTGATTACAAATGGTTATTATGTTTTTCTTGATATATGAAAAATGTTATTAAGTTGCGCAATAAAGCTTGTAATCACCTTCATCTCATCTATTGATAATTTGTTTGGATGTAAACCGGTATTACAAAAATTGAATGCTATGTCACCATAGAAAATTGCTCCAAAATGATCCAAAGCACTCCAAAATGTTCTAAAACACTCCAACGTACTCTCAAACTACTCCAATCTACTCTAGTTTGCTCCATTCTACTCCATTCTACCCTTATCTGCTTCAACCAATTCAATTTGCTGCAATATCCTAACTGCTAGTCAAATTTGCTCCAACCAGCTCTAATCTACTGAACCCTACTCCTATTTCTTTCAGCTTCTTCAATATGCTTATAACAAATAGGCCCTAAGAGTTCAGCTTACATCTTTACTTGTCATTTGTCTTGTTAGATGGGCTATAGACAAACCTTTCCAACTTATAGCTGTCTTGCTTTTGATGTGTACGTCTTATCCTCAAAAATCACAAAGTTCTAGATTCAAATGTGGTTCACGCTTGTGTGGGTGACTAGGTCTATCATGCGGGTTGCCCTATTTACGAGCCTCCCTTATGTGGAATGGATGAAGGCCACTACATCGGAATAGTGAGCTATGGCAAGAGCTAAAGTTGGAATCCAACCACAGAATGAATAAGGACTTCCAAAAGCGATACCTAAGAGCAAGAAAAGTAAGGGGAAAAAGACTCATAATCCTATAGGTGAGGAATCCTAATGAAGGTACAAGCAGGACTGCAAAGGATAAGACTGATTAGAGTTATTTTGTTGGCACATTTATGTGACCTTTCAAGAATTTTTAAGATTTTAAAACTTAGAATAAATACCATATCAAGATATTAGGACTATAATCCTAATAATAATTTGATAATGTAATAGACTTTTCTATTAGTATTAATGAACAACTTAGAATTATGAATATGTCATGTATTAGGCATGGTGTGTTTTATTTGATTTTATGGCCTTATGTGGGCCCTTTTTTATTATTGTTCCATATCTTACCTTTATTTGCAAGGATTTTGAGCTTGAGCAGATCTTAGGAACAAAGTGGAACAAATTTATGATAAAATTGTTGTTGGATGATGCCAAACAAACTTCCGTGCCAACAACAGGCCCCTGGGGTCCAGTAATAGTTCACAGGGCATGGGTTCTACCTTTTTTGTCAAAAGTTTTTAAACGTAGAAGCATTTTAGTTTGTCTATATTGACAAATTGGGTGAACTCTTGCTTATCAATGTCCATGAGTTTGACGACTCCTCTATTGAGAATTTCTTTGGCAATGTAAGGGCCTATCAATCAAGGTTCAAGTTTTCTACATGGGTTAGTGATGGGATCCTGGTTTATTTTAAGACTAGATCAGTCATTTTTTATTTCTTGTTTTGACTTTTGAGTTAAATGCTCAGGATATTTCATGTTGATTGTCGTAAGTGATGTAATGGGGCAAGCTTTTTTTAATTTTTGTTTTTAATCCATACCAGTTAATTATTCATGTCAGGCTCTTATCCAACCTGCATCGAATAGCTAGCTTTCTAAGGAATCGTGAAATGAAGGAATTTAAACTTCCACAGGTAAAAATACCTCTATCTCACGCGTAAGCAAGAAAGGCGTGGCACAAATGGATTGCTTGATACATGCCCTATGTCCCCACAAATGCAAGTAGCGACTTATCAAGCTGATCTTTATAAGTTGGGATCATTTCAATTAGAATGTTTTCGATGTTTTATTTATGGGTTGTAATTCACCTTTTGTTTGTGCTTTATATGTGTTAAATTGCATATACTAAATTTTGGGTTTGTTTAGAAGTGCCGTAGTTTCATCCCTGAAGTGGGATTCATGACCAGTTATGATTTCATGCTGGACTCCATATCTATAAATCATGTGATCAATTAAGAATTTTGCCGCTTGTTTAGATATTACATTAGGCTAACGTACGATGCGGCCTCAAGCCGTCTGCTGAAATAATCTATGACTATTAAAATGTGCTTATGCCCAGTACCCCTTTGGAGTAAGTTTTTCTATGATGTCTCTTTGTCACATTGGGAAAGGCCATGGTGAAGTGAAAGTGTACTACAAAGAAGATGAAACATGCTAGAGGTTTGCATGTTTTTGGCATTTTCACACCTTCTTAAAAATTGGAAGGAATCTTTTTCCATGGTTATCCAATAATGACATTGGCATTAGATTTTCTTATATAATGTGTATCTGTTCATTTGTGTAGTAGATTCTCTAACATAACTTTCTCTATAAGAGTTTGTGCCTCTTTCGCCTCTGCACACTAGACTTAATCCCATATGACATCTTTTTGTACAATACTCTATTACTTACTATAAATTGAAATGCAAGTCTCCATAATGCTCGTCCGGCTCTTTTGGTAAAATCCAAAGGGTGTTCTCATATCAGGTGATATACTAGGACACCTATATACCAAGAACTATCATCTAGGTTATCCACTTGTATGTTTACGTAATAGCCTGGTTTGTTTTGCCTATCTATAGTCATGCACTTATGCTTAGTTTGGTTGCATCCTTTGGCATTGAAATCATAGATGCTAGTTTTGCTAAAGTGTATGTGAACTAATTTTCTTCTATGAAGAGATTTGTAAATGGAAAGTCTTCGAAGCATTATGTTATCTTCTCTAGAATGTGCTTGGTTGTGATTTTTAGTGTAAAATAGAAGCTACAAGTGTACAACTCATCACTACGGCTCTTAAGAGTCCACTCCTTGGGAATGGGGTTGAATTAGGCCACTAAAAAGGGCTAGGAAAGTTGCATTATGCTCTAAACCTAATAAAATGAAATCTAACTAACACAGCTAAATTACCTCTAGGATATTAAAGGTCATGTCTAAACTTGAATTATTTTCCTAACACTAATCACAATAAAAAAAATGAAAATAAAGGTGAGTAAATCAGAAAACAAAAAGCTACATAGTACTAGGCTGCATGAATCATCAGTCTTCTAGCAAAACCAACACTTGTCTCACTTTGTCAACTATAGTAAACAAACAAGGGAACAGAGAATATAAAATAAAAACAAAGGAAAAGGGACAATTTAAAATTAAAACTAAGAAAAAGGTATGGGATTAAAAGGGAGAAAGAGAGATATGTAGCATCCTTACTAATGAGCTCAATTGAGACTCACATCTCGAGACTAACCATTCACTCAAACACAGAGAATGAGACAAGGACATGGGGAGAACAGAAAAATCATTACACTTGGCATCCTCGCACTTAATAGCTCAACCCAATCTTTAACTCGACCTCCATTGATGAAGCATGCATTTAGGAATCAACCTAAAGCAATAAGAGAATGACCCAAGAAAGTCTAGAATACGGAAAATTAAATCCATATTCAAAATAAAAGGGACATCGAAATGGGGAGTGATAGTGAGGGGAAAGAAGGCCTACGAAATAGAGAACAAAGTGATAAAAGTAGGGCAGACAAAATCAACTATAATCACGTAAATTTCTCTAAAACCTAGAAATTTGAAGACTTAAAATATGACAATTGACATGGAGAAAGGAAAATAGAGAAAGAAAGTAAGAATGAAAATAAGGGATGGGGAAGAGATGGAATTCAACATCAATCAATGCAATTCTTGACTAATAAACCGCAAATTCTACTCAAGATTAACGAAATTGTCCATTTCACAAAACTAAAAGCTAATAAAACGGATCTGAAATTTAAAAACTAACGTGGATTCAGAAATTCAAAATTGATTCCTAAATAAAACCGTAAAATTTATCTAAAAACTAGACCAACTCTACCTGAAAACCTAGCACAACCGCGCTAGCCACTACTGCTTGCTTTTATAATTGTCCGAAAGTTAGATCATCCTCTTCTCTTGGCCTTTGATTTTATGCCCGATGAATCGTGGAGGTGGAGTGGAAGATGAGGGCACATTGGTGATTTGATGGTGGGTGAATATGAAAGAGATGGTGCAGACTGATAGGGTGACGATGTTGATGGTAGACGTTGAGGGGAGTTGATGATGATGCATGTGGTAATAGGCAATGGTGGTGATGAAGTGAGGTGGTGGTGGATTATGAGAGCTTGTGTCGAGAGGTAAAAGACAAAAAGAAGAGAGAGAGAGAGAGAGAGAGAGAGAGAGAGAGAGAGAGAGAGAGCATGTGGAGGAGAGATTGTATGGAATTGAGGATGAAGGTGCCGGCGAGTTTTTATTTATTTTCCTTTTTAGTTTCTTTTTGGCTTTTTGTTTAGCTGTGAGATTTAGACACTATTTCTATTTCAGTTCTTGACCCAACTTCTTCATCTTTCACCAATTTTTTCATTTGTCATGAGTTGTTTTTTGGCATACCTATAAAACATAATAAACCCAAACACAAATCTAGAAATAATAATTCTTATGCGTCAAGTCCGGTGTAGAAGTGGTAAAAATATCATTATTTTTGTGCAAATAGTGCTTGATAGAGGCGATGCTTTTATTTCTCACCTTCCACCATCCCATAATTTGGTTGATAATTAGATTGGAATCTCCATAGACATTCAAATATTTTAATATGAAGTACTTGTGCAGTATGCATTTCTATCAAGTATGTTTCATACTTAGCAACATTGTTTGTGATTTCAAGGTCTAATTTATATTTTCCCTTTTTGGCAAGACAAGGAGTTTGCCTGCACGGTGTCTTTTTTGATTTGAGGTGCCATCAGAATATGTTTGCTAAGCTTTATTTTTAACAAAGAGGGCATTCTTGTTGGGGATATCATGATCTTCCTCTTGTTATTCTACATCTACTAAAGAGTTATGACCCAATGCTTCCTTCTATTATCTTTTGAGCTTGTAACTTGAAGTGACATTCAGATAGTATTGAGTGATTCGATCATGGGGAATTGGTTATTCCAGGTGATACTTCACCCGATTCCTTTTTTGCCACTACCTCAACGTAGTGGTTTAAGTAAGTAATGTTTTAGTTTCTTGGCCGCCGAAGCTAGTAATAGGCACATCTTTTCTACTATTGAATATTAAGTCTCATAGCAAAGATTTTCTTAATGTAGCATTGCTTCCATCTTCCTAGCGTGGTTGATTTCATTTGTTTTCATTACTTTATGTAACTTTCTTAGTATGTGTCACAAGTAATTGTCAATTTAGAGTGAATCGACTTATGTTGTATGCAACTTAGAAAACCTGCTATCTCTTTTTCATTCCTAGCTGGTGGCATTTCTATAAATGCCTTAATCTTGAAGGGATCCGCCTCTATTCTTCATGATCTTACTACAAATAATAAGAGTTTTTTAGATGTGACCCTAAAGGTGCATTTTTGTGGATTGAAATGTGTGTTTTGTATTTTATGGTTTTAATTTCATAATCATAACGTCCACATAGGCCTCCACCTCCGTATGCATCATGTCATGGAGAAGAGTGAGTGTGGTTCTTTCTAATGTGGCTATAATATTAGCAAGCCTGAATGACATGACATTGTAACATTAGTACCCCAATGTATGATGAATGTAGTCTTTTCTTGATCCTCTATGACCATTTTGATTTGATTAGAGCCCACATACTTTGACTTATGGCATATGATTGTGAGGTGAAGCGCCACCCTAGTTTATCCCCTACTATTGGAGTTGTGAGGTTGAGCCCCAAGCTTGCAGCTACCACTGACAATTTGTTTTACACTCATTTTTAGTTTGCCTTTTTTTTTGGCTTTTCCTAACATTTGGAGTGAAGAGAATAAGAAAATGTTTTTGATATAATTTTATATTATTATATTTTATGTCTGAACTAGTTTTAAGGATCCTGGGAACGCGTCGTTTTGCACCACTGAGGAGAAATACGTATGGTCATTGGATTATTACAAACATATCATGCAATATATAGTCAGTCTAATTTTGAGGACACCTTAATTGTCTACAGTCACCAACGGATTTCATATGGTAAAGTTCTTAAATCATTGAACTTGTTTGCTAGAGAAAGCTAAAGCAACAAACTCAATTGCCATTATTGAATTAGCTATGCAAGTTTATTTCTTCGATCCCTAAGGTATGACACTACCACCAAGAGTGAAAATCCACTATTTGCAAAAGAATGATGTGACTATTTGCTATCTGGCTTGCATCTGAAAGTCCTTCCAGAATAGTTGGATAACCACAGTAGTGTATTGGATAACTAATAGTTGATCATGCAAGTGCATTCAGCTAGCATTATTAGTATATTGACTTAATCACTAATGACGAAGGCTATATATAGTCTAATACAAGATATTGCATAGTTTAAACGTCATGTAACCCTATGATACCTTAGTTGAGTTACTGGATGTCAACGTACTCTAAACTTAAGTTATTTAATCCCTTAGATAATGTCAGCTTCTCCTGAGTTTTGTATATTGAAGGTTTGGGACAAAAGTCTTTCACTATTCTCTGTTTGCTTAAGATCAATACCTTGAATTAGCATACCATCTATATACAAATATTTGACAACTCCATTATCATTGTTAAATTTGGTGTTACCATAGTTAACGATGTTTATAAGAAATGAATGTATTAAACTTGATAGTTTTCAATCCCATAAAAGAGATGCATTTATGAATTTATTGTTGTTGACCCAAGTAATGTGTAAGATTTTGATGATAACAATCCAAATGTGCTAGTCAATATGTTGTGCTTGAGTTGTGTGTTGAGATAGGATCCGAAAAATACTTGGAGCAGTTCGAATGAGCGTGGAGCATCAAAGTCGATACATGTGCAAGTAGTCCAACTGATAACAAGAGTCATAGGGTTAGTATTGGTTTTATTTTTAAATTCTTGTTAATATGCCAATGAGAATGTTCTTGACTTAGCGTATAGTTTAAAAGTTTTTTAAATACTTCAGAACACTACCTCAGAACAGTTCTGAGAAGTTAGGTCTGCAGTATTTTGACGTCAAAGACAAAAATGAGTTTCAAGATTTTAAGATGATTTTTTTGAATGTCGAATTTCTTGAAATAATGAGGACAAATTTTTCGTGTGTCAGTTGAGTCTAAAAAGATTTCTTCCTTTAAAAAAAATATTGAGAAATTTTAGTAGTAGAGTCTAAAAAGGTTTCTTCCTTTAAAAAATAATATTAAAAGATTTTTGAACGATTTTATCTTATCCTTTAAGGGAAGAATATCAAGTGGAGAGATTGTTAGGGGCTTGGCTGCTAAGTTGTTGAGCGGGAGTGAAATTCACTTTCCCTTACTCTTGCGGCACATGCACCATGCCTATTTAAGCTGCCTCTGCCCTGAAGGTTTTCTCAAGATTTTGGTTAAAAAGTGTCTGTTGAGTCTGAATTTTCTGGGAGAAAATCTTCAAAGAGAGTGCTAAATCGAGTCTTCAACATTGGCATAATAAGAATTGTATTGTACCTTATGTTCAGCTTGTTTAGAAGCATTCAAGTAAGGTGTTTTTCTTTTTCTCTTTTCCATCAGTGAGATAAGAGAGTGTCCAAATCTTAGGAGACATTGGACGTGGTTGCTGTAACAATAGTCTCGGGGTAAACTAAGTTACATGGTGTCTGTAACGAAGGTCTTGGCGTAGACCAAGCTACGTGTGTGTGACTGAGTCACATATGTTACAGTTGTAACGTGTTCGGCCCGTCTAGTAAAAGTGTGTTGAAATCCTATAGAGGTAGGTTGTGATTTTTATACCTCAGTTGAGCCAGAGGTGGTTTTCCGCATAAAAATATTATGTCTCCATTATTATTTCTGTAATTACCTTTATTTCTGCTTCACTCCAAACATGCAGTCCAAACAATTTTCACGATTGTTCTGAAACAATCGAAAAAAATTGATAGACACAATTCGCCCCGCTCTTGTGTTCTTGTGCGATCAAATTTAACAAGCGGTATCAGAGTAGAGTTCTCATACCTAGGTTTATACCTAAAGATATCCTGAAAAGATGAGTGCACCATAAGGCATTTTGGAGGGTCAATCTGTGACTCAACCACCATAATTCAATGGACAACATTACAATTGGTGGAAGAATCATATGGATTTAGGCTGATGACTACGAGCTGTGGATGATCATTAAGAATGGTCCCTATATTCCAATGAAGACCACGTAAAATGGCAAGACCGTGCCTAAGAACTCAAATGAGTTCGACTCAGATGATTTTAAAAAGATGGAGAAAAACGTTAAGGCCAAGAAGTTGTTGTACTTTGCCCTTAAACCGGACGAGTACACTGGTATCTCAGAGTGTGAGTCCGCAAAAGAGATATAGAATGCCCTCCGCATAGCCCATGAAGGAACCAACCATGTCAAACAGTCCAGGATTGAACTGTTAATAAGAAAATCTGAGTTGTTCGAAATGAGCGACAAAGAGACTGTGATGGATATGTACGCTCGTTTTACCCACATCACCAATGAGCTAAAATCATTGAGAAAATCCTTCACCACTAAAGAATTGGTAAGTAAGATCCTACGATTTTTGCCTCAATCGTGGGAAACGAAACTTACAGCCATCCAGGAAGCAAAGAAGATAAACGAGATTTCCTTAGAAGAGCTCATTGGAAACCTTCAAACATATGAGCTGAGGAGACGCTCCCAGGTGAAGGAAGAAACAAGCAAAAATCGAGGCCTTGCTCTAAAGGCTGTGGAAAGTGATGATTCAGATTTTGATGAAGAAGAAATGGCCATGATAACCCGAAAGCTCAAGAAATTCTTCAAGAAGGCTGGAGGGAACCTCAAGAAGGGGAGTATCAGCAAGCCAAGGAGCAATGATCATGATCAGTTCTCTGGTTGCTTCAAATGTGGAAAACAGGATCACATCATGAAGAACTGCCCCATGCAGAAGGAAGAACATGGGTCAAAACAATTCCGACACTGTGGCAAGAGGCCACAACAAAGCAGCTCCGCAAAGCAGTTCACTAAGGCTTTGATGGAAGCCTGGGGTGAAACTTTGGAAGAAGAGGGCTCTCAAGAAGAAGAAGAAACTGCAGTGGCCCTCATGGCTAGAAGTAAGTTTGAATCAGACCTTGAATCGGTCGAAAGCTTGTCCCAACTCAAGGATAAGGTACGTGGTTTTAGCAAAGCTAAAGTTGTGAAATTATTATTTGCCATAATGGAGGAATGTGAGAGAATAACTTCTGAAAATTACATGCTTAAAGATGTTTGCTCTGAATTGAAAAAACATGTTAGAATGCTTGAACAGAACAAACTAGAACTTGAACATGTCAATGAAATCCTTAAATGTGAGAAACTTAAGGCAGAAGAAAAGGGCCTTCCCCTACGCGAAGACCTTGACACGCTTAAGGACCTTATGAACACAAGAGAGGAAGTGTTTAACATTGATCTCTCTAGGATAAAAAGTGAGTCCATAGACCTAAAACTTAGACTAGAATCCTTAGTTAGTGAAAACAACCAGCTGCTTTAACAGGCTCATGAGACCGAATCTGACTTTGCTTAGAACAAGCACTGGAACAGTTCTTCAGAACCGCTTGACTAGAACACTCACCATAGCCAAAGCAGAAAGGGACTAGGATGGGTGAATAAGCGTGCCACTAGACCAGTAAACAAAAAATATGTTGGACTTCAAGAGAATATAATCTGTTTTCACTGTGGAAAAACTAGGCATTATCGCTATGTCTGTCCTTTAGGAAAAATGGCCATAGAGAGACACTCATTGTATATTAAACAAATGTGGATTAGAAAAGATGAGTAAACCTCCATGTCAAAGAAAATGGGACCTAAGTGAATTTGGGTTCTCAAGACCAACACTTAGCTGTTTTGCAGGCTAAAGTGACAGGAGGCAATCAACTATGGTTCTTGAATCGTGGTTGCTCGAGGCACATGACGGGAGATAGATTACAACCTTTGATGGAGGGAGTGTGGTATTTGGAAACAAAAAAATCTGGGAAAAGTATCAGTGTAGGTAAGATTGGTAAATCACTCTCTCACTGTATTGATAATATGTACTTGGTAGACGGTTTGCAACATAATTTGCTAAGCGTATTTTACTTTTGTGATAGAGGTAATCACGTTGGTTTCTCTTCGGATCAATGCTTGATTACCAATATCAAATCTGGTGATGTTGTGTTGAGGGGGAAGCGATACAACATTGTGTATAAAGCATGTGTTCTTTCACTTCCCTTGTTAAATTCGTGAGTATACAACCACAAGAGGGGGGGTGAATTATGGTGTCTGATTTTCGCGTTGTAAATAACAAACACCCTCACAGAGGTTATTCTCAGATGACAAACACCCTAGTGACTTGTTTGCAGGGGGTGTTCTCAAATATTGCAAATGCGAAAATCACCAAGATAAATGCGGAAAATAAAGCACACACACAATTTTTACGTGGAAAACACCTCTAGCCCAACTGAGGTGTGAAAAACCACGACCTCCTCGTGTAGGATTTAACCACTTTCACTAACGGGCTTCACACGTTACAAATATAACACACCTTGTTACAACTTGCAACCACGTAACCTTCTTCTCTAAGAAGGGTTACACCACGTCCAAATCTCACCAGATTGGACACGTCCAAAGTCCACACGACTGAGGACCACTCACTCACTTTTCTGATCCAAGATCAGGGTTACAAAACACCTTACGGGGGTGCTTCTGATTTAAGCAGATGTAAGGTACAATGAGGTCCTAGTATGCCAATATCTTGAAAGCTCAGTTTAAACACAACTTGTCTCGATTTTTCTTTTCTCAAGCGTAACTCGAAAAATTCTTCTCACTAGAAAAACCACTTTTGAAATTTTTCCTTTTTTGCGTATGTTGTGTATGTTTCTCGTCTTTTCTCGTCTATGCAAATGGGAGTGAAATGCTAAGATTTTAAACACAAAATCCAACGGTCAAAAACAAGGAGAGGTGAAAGAATCAGCTAAGTATGGAAAACGATTTTCAAGCAAGAAATACTCCCCAACAGCTAGTGATAAATTTTTCCCCAAATATAAGGGATTTGTTATCTTAAAAGATAACCCTCATCTTCCCATAGCCGTGAAGAAGATTCAAATGACAACCAGAAATCTTCAGATTTTGAAATTTTATCATATCCGAAAATATAGGCAAAGGGAATCTTTTAGTTTTGGAAAATCTCCCAAAACCTATTTTCGCAAATCTCCCATAATATTTTCAAGAAATATCCTTTCCAGAAAAATAGCAATCTTGGAATTTAAAGAAAGTATTCTGGAGATCTTGGCCAACCGAAATGAATTTTCAAAGATAACCGGGTATGGCCACTTCAGTTCAGAAACACCCTAGGCACCCTGTTTGCAGGGTTGTTCGCAACTGGTGTTCTGAAGCACTTAGCGCAAATACCGATTCAAGAGGTGTTTAAAATGACGTTTTCAATATTGGCATATTAACAAGAGTCTAAATAAATAAAACCTATATACCCAAGACTTCTTGTTTTGAACCAGTCATCTTGTCCAAGATTTGTAGAGCTGCTGTGAACACCAAGGCCACCTTGTTTGCTGGGGTTGTTCTTTGCATTGCTAGAGTTCAGGAACATGCCTTACAATCAACTATCGAGGTGGTGTTCTTGACTTAATATAGAATCACCAAGTAAAACCTGTTTTGAAGACTTGTTCTCACATGTAGCAAACCAGTTAATACAATAAAGATCACAAACACCAGTTAGGCCTGTTTGGAGATCGTGTTTGGAGCAACATTACTTGGACAATTTTTTTTACACTTGGATGTGTCATCATCAAAACTAAATATAATAACTCAACAAATTCCCCCTTTTTGATGATGACAAACCAAGTGACCATATTGACAAATATTAAAAACAAATTTGAGAACCATGTATGCTGATTGATTTGGTTATCCACTAAGGTCCGAGTGTTCCAAATTGAAAGAGGGTCAATATTTGTCAAGGAATGGTTCGTCTTCCCCCTTTTGGCATCATTAAAAAGCAAGAACAGCATTGAAAGAAAAAAGTAACGGGTGGTTGCAAAACAGTTACGACAAGTAAGCACGCAGAGAACAATGCCAAGTGCAATGCCAAAGAAAAACAACAAGGGGAGGAGAGGAGAGCGAGAGAACAATCTATACAATCAAGAGCAGACTTCACAGCAGAAAGCTCTTCTTTGAGGCGTGCACTATCCTCAAGAACAGCATCAACAGTGGGACTGGGTTTCTCAGAAACAGGAGGTCGAGGTGGTCGAAGATCCTGTTTGTGAGCACGTCAAAGTCACACCCCATTAGGGTGTCAACGCCAATTTCATCAATCAGTTGAGCTGGCACTCTCCGCTTAAGCTCAATACCAAAGTGCTCAAACACCTTGGTCAGCAAGAACCCATACCCGAGATCATGGTTTCGGGTGGTGTTCGCAATTCGCCCAATGTGGCGAATCATGATAGCAGGAAGATTTATGGGTTCCTCCCTATCCAAGAAGTCGACCAGGCACTGATCAAAAAGGTCTGCTGAGTTTCTCCCTTGACCCCTTGGAATCACATTCTTAATGACGAACATGAAAAGTAGTTGGTGAAGAGGGATCAGATCACCCTTTTTTACAGAGGAGGGTGTTCTCAGGCTCTGTTTCTGGCTTACCCGCTTGGATATCTCCAGGAGCTTGGCTGTCTCTAGGACAGTTTTGTCCTTCCTCACATACACAGCAAATCCACGGGACGGGATGCCCAGAATGTCACCAAGAGTGGCTGCATCGAAGGAGAAATGCCACTCATTGACAGCACTTGTCACCACCCCATTTGTGACAGAGCAATTGGCATAGAAGTCAGCCAACTCGGGCACAGAACACCCTTGCTGGGTGTTTGCAAACAACTCAAGCTAGCCTTGGGCTCGAAGCTTGGTCAAGAACACCCCCAGCCCAAGTTCCTCAAGGAAGGGTATGTTCACTACCTTCCCCCTTACAACATTGCGCCGGAGGAATTGCGCGTGTTTCTCAGACAGGGGAGAGGGAGTGGACAATTTGGTCTTTTTGATTTGAGGAGCCGGGGATGCAGTTTTGGAAAGAGGGGTTATTTTCGGTTTCCTCTTGAGGGGTGTTTTTGAGGCTGAAGGTTTAGAAGAAGCGATGATTGGTTTTGAAGGGTTTTGTTCATCAGAGGATTCTGAGAACACGGGGGTCCCTTGTTTGAAGGAGGGATCCTCGGAATCAGAACCAGAAAGGCTCGAGGAGGAAGAGGAAATCTCCTCAATAACTGGAGCAGAAGGTTTGGAGGATCTGGGGGTCGATCTGAAAGCAATTCTCGCAGATTTGCGAGAAGGTTTAGAAGGAGGAGAAGAGGGAGTTAGAGAGGGGCGAGACCTTGGTGGTGGTCGTGTTCTTGGCGTTCGGGTGCGCCTAGCCACCATCTTCACCCTTTTTCTCTTCTCTCCAGTTTGAGAGACTAGAGGAACAGAGTCATCCCCTTGGACAGGACTTTCTTCTATTTTCTCACCAGAGTCCTCCTTCAGATCTATGAACAGATCATCGAAGAACGCATCCCCTGTTCTTTGAGTTGTTTCTGGGAATAGCGCAGAAGAACAGGGTTCAAAATCCCCAAAGAGGGTTTCTGGGTTCTCCAAGAATTGGTCTTGGAAACCCGAAGAACCAGCAACAGCTTCAGAAGAAATGGGACAAGGGATTGTTCCCACATACACCACTAATTTCCAACCGAAGGAGTAGGGAATATCATTCAACTCAAGCCTAATACTTTTGAGGTTTAACCGATTGAGATACCCGAAGATTGTGTGGATAATTGGGCGAGGAGGAGCCGGAATCGAGGGTATAATCATGTTGTTACTCTCAGAGATTGATGAAGAATCAGTTTTGGGAGCCATTATCGCAAGGAAGAATTTCGGGTTTTGAGGGTTTTGCTAGGGTTTGAAAGCAAGAACAGAGGAGAGAGCAAGACGGGGAAGACAGATGCACGCAAGGGGGGTTTTTTAAATTCCCTACCCGTTATGAAGGGCCACCTAGGGAACACCTAGAATTTAAGCAGGCAGCATACGTTAATGACAATCAAGGCATACCTGTTCGAGCCGCCTGTTCTTGAACATGCTTCTCTCATTCCAAGGTCTGTCATGAATACTCTTTCTCCATCTCCCAAGGCAGCAGTCTTCACATATAATCATAGTAGCACACAAGACTACACATATTCGTTAAGCATAGACCACTGTTTTGATAACAAGAATTGCAAACAAGGGGATAGAATAGGTATTATAAGGTGTTTTTGTCAGCTTGGTCTAACTCTGAGAACAGGTGTTCTCAGGGTGTTTTCACCAACCCCAATTCCAGTCTGTTTCTCTCGAATTGGTCTCTACTCAGTGCTTTAGTGAATATATCAGCAATTTGATTTTCAGTGGAGCAAAAATTTATTGAAATAAAGCCTTTTTCCACATTATCTCTTAAGAAATGATGTCGAATGTCAATATGTTTTGTCCTTTTGTGTTGACATGGGGTTTTGGCAATGTTAATGGCGCTAGTATTATCACAAAAAATAGGAATGCATCCAGTGTCAACACAAAAGTCCTTAAGCTGTTGTCTTATCCACAACAGTTGAGCACAACATGAAGCTGCTGCAACATATTCAGCTTCTGCTGTGGACATGGCAACTGAATGTTGCTTCTTGGTAGCCCAAGATACCAAACAAGGTCCAAGAAAGTGAGCCATACCTGAGGTACTCTTTCTATCAACTAGGAATCCTGCATAGTCAGCGTCAGCATATCCAACAAGATCAAGATTGCAACCTCTAGGATACCATAAAGCTAAATTGGGTGTATGTTTCAAATATCTCAGTATCCGTTTAACAGCCTTAAGATGAGTTTCCTTAGGATTAGACTGAAAACGGGCACATAAACCAACACTAAAAACAATATCCGGTCTACTAGCGGTTAGGTATAGGAGTGACCCAATCATGCCCCTATAGAGTTTCTCCTCAACTGAGGGACTCCCATCATCCATAACCAACTTGGTTGAAGGAGGAATAGGAGTGTCTATGGGTTTGGCCGACTCCATCCCAAAACGCTTAAGTAGCTCATTGATATACTTTTGTTGATGGATCATGGTGCCGTTTGGAGTTTGCTTGATTTGTAAGCCTAAGAAAAAGTTAAGCTCACCCATCATGCTCATCTCAAACTCACTCCTCATCATATTCGAAAATTCATTGCATAAATCATGATGAGTTGCACCAAATATAATGTCATCAACATATATTTGGACAATCAATAAATGTTCCCCCTTAGATTTTAGAAACAAGGTATTGTCTACCTTGCCTCTTCTAAAATCATTTTCAATTAAAAAACTTGACAACCATTCGTACCAAGCTCTAGGAGCTTGTTTTAGGCCATAAAGAGCTTTGTCAAGTTTGAAAACATGGTTAGGAAATTCACTGTTTTCAAAACCAGGGGGTTGTTTGACATACACCTCTTCTTTAAGGTATCCGTTGAGGAATGCACTTTTCACGTCCATTTGATATAGCTTGATTTCCATATGAGCTGCAAAGGCTATTAAGATTCGAATAGCCTCAATTCTAGCAACTGGTGCAAAGGTTTCTTCATAATCAATCCCTTCTTCTTGATTATACCCTTGAACAACCAGCCGTGCCTTGTTCCTAGTGACTGTTCCTGACTCATCTAGCTTATTTCGGAACACCCACTTGGTTCCAATAATTTTTCTCTCAGCCGGTCGAGGTACAAGGTGCCATACTTTGTTTCTTTCAAATTGATGAAGCTCTTCTTGCATAGCCGTGATCCAATCTGAATCTGTAAGAGCTTCATTCACACTTTTTGGCTCAATGTTAGAAAGAAAAGCATAGAAAGCACAAAAATTCTTAAGTTTAGATCTAGTTTGCACTTCAGTATTAATATCTGACAAGATTTGATCAAGAGGGTACGAACTATGGTGCTTCCATGGTCTTGAATTAAGTGGATCCACAGACACATGCTCTGTTCTAACTGAAATGTGTGCAGGATCAGGCTCAAGAACACCTCCTGATCCTGTTTCTGCACCTGTTTGCAAGCTTGTTCCTGAAGAGCATGGTTCCGAACATGGTTCAACGGTGTTTCCCCCTGTTTGGTTCTCACCTTGCCTGCCATTTTGAGGAACAGCTTCTGTACCTGTTTTCTTCAGGGTGTTCTCACCTTGTTTTTCTTGGTTCAACGATTCCTTTTGGACAAGACCTAATTCAAACTCTTCATCCTGTGCATCACTCTCATTCAAAGAGTTAGATTCATCAAAAAACACATGCACACTTTCCTCAACACACAAGGTTCTTTTGTTAAAGACTTTGTATGCCTTACTGTGAGAGGAATAACCAAGAAATATTGCCTCATCACTCCTTGGATCAAACTTTCCTAAGGCATCTTTCCCATTGTTATGCACGAAACATCTACAACCAAATGTTCTTAGATGCATAATGTTGGGTTTTCTGCCTTTGAGAAGTTCATAAGGAGTTTTGTTCAAAATGGGTCTAATCATGCATCTATTTATAATGTAACATGATGTGTTCAAGGCTTCTGCCCAAAAGTTCTTAGGAAGACCACCAGCAATAAGCATTGTTCTAGTCATGTCTTCTAGGGTACGATTTTTTCGTTCAACCACCCCATTCTGCTGGGGTGTTCTCGGGGCTGAGAAGTTATGATCAACACCATGTTCATTACAAAAGTTTGTAAAACTTGCATTTTCAAATTCAGTACCATGATCAGACCTCAAGCTTACCAATGAGTGTCCTACTCTCTTTTCAATCCTTTTGAGAAGGGCAATAAACTTCTCAAAGGTTTCATTCTTGGATGTCAAGAATAAAGTCCAAGTAAATCGAGAGTAATCATCCACAATTACGAGCACATACCTCTTCCCTCCTCTACTAGCTATCCTCATGGGACCACATAGATCAATATGCAATAATTCAAGAGGTCGGGTAGTGCTTACACACTTTTTAGATTTTAAAGAAGATCTAACTTGTTTTCCTTTTGCACAAGCTTCACATACCTTGTCATCATTATACTTGATGGAAGGTAGTCCCACAACCAAATCTTTGGAAACAAGTTTGTTTAACAAGGACAGGCTTGCATGACCTAGTCTCTTGTGCCATAGCATTATATCATCATTTAATGCATTTAAACAAGTCAGATTATTTTGGGGAAGAGTGGAAATAAAAACTTTATAAACATTTTGACATCGCTTCCCCCTCAACACAACATCTCCTATGTCATCATTCACAACCAAGCAACGTGTTTTTGAGAACAGTACTAGGTTGTTCTTGTCATACAGTTGGGACACACTTAGCAAATTGTGTCAACTAAGTGCACATTATCAATTGAGTGGGAGAGAGTTTTACCAATATTACCTATACCGACAATTGTCCCAGACTTGCCGTTTCCAAATGCTACACTCCCACCATTCAAAGCTGTAAGTGAGAGAAAATTTGATCTTTCACCAGTCATGTGCCGTGAACATCCACTATCAACAAACCACAACTACCTGTTTTCAAGGGTGTTAGTGGGCTTGTTCGTAAGGTTGTTCTCTCTCACTTCAGCTTGCAAAACAAATCACGGGTTAGTTTTGGGAACCCAGATCCACTTGGGTCCCATTCTTTTAGACATGTAAAGCTCATCTTTTCTAATCCAGATTTGTTTCACATACCTTTTATTCTTTTCATTGGCATGTTTTCTTCAAGGGCAAGTGTATCTATAATGACCCGTTTTACCACAATGAAAGCAAACGATGTTTTCAGGTAATCCCACATACTTTCTATGTATTGGATAAATGGTTCGTTTATGCTTGTAACCAAGTCCCTTTTTGTTTCTACTGTGATGAGTGTTTAACCAATCAAGGGCTTGTAAAGATTTGTTCCAGCGTTTGTTTGTGGCAAGATCAGTTTCTAATTTTTCTATGGTGGCATTCAAGCTCTGCTTTTCATTTAGCAGGGATTCAACTATTTCTTCCACTTCAAAGAGTTTTTTCTCTACTTGTGTATAATCGCCTTCTTTTAGAAAGAGGTCTTCTCTAAGCACGTTAATATTCTCATGTAAATCGAGTTTTTCATTTTTGAGAATTTCATTTTCAAGCTCTAGGTCACGAACTTCTCTTTTTAGATCAGCACAGGTGTCTATCAAATTATATAGAAGTTCTTCTAAAGTGGCTTTGTTAAGACCATGTACCTTGTTCTTGAGATCTGAGAAGCTGATTGTTGATTTATCATCTGAATCTGAATCACTTTGTGCCATAAGTGCTACGACCCCTTCTTCAGCTTCAGATTCTCCTTCATCCTCAGAGGAATCTCCCCAAGCAGCCAGCATAGCTTTCGAGAATCGCTTGCCCAGATTGTTTACAGGGTGTTTTCGACCCTGTTTTCGAGGGTGTTCGGGCATCTGATCTTCTCGAAGCAGAGGGCAATTTTTGACTAAGTGATCTGGTTTGCCGCACTTGAAACACCCTGTGAGCTGTTCTTTGGGGGTGTTTCTGGACTTACTGAAGTCTTTTCTTTTGTTGTTCTCCTTGACCTTTTTGAAGAATTTCTTGAATTTTCTTGACATTAGGGCCATATCTTCATCTTCAAGGTCAGAGTCAGTGTCTTCATGTGCTTTCAAGGCAAACCCACGATCCTTCTTTTGCTCCTCTCTTTGTTGTGAGTTCTTTCGGAGTTCATAGGTCTGGAGATTACCAATCAACTCGTCGAGGGTGATCTTGTTCATGTCTTTAGCCTCTTGGATGGCTGTTACTTTGGCCTCCCACGTACTAGGTAAAATTCTGAGGATTTTCCTCACCAACTCTTCAGTGGTGAAAGATCTTCCCAAGGATTTTAACTCGTTCGTGATGTGGATAAACCGTGTATACATATCCATCACAGTCTCACGATCACCCATATCAAACAACTCATATTGTCGCATAAGTAGCTCAATTCTAGATTGTTTAACCTGACTCGTACCTTCATGAGCAACTTACAGGGCGTTCCAGATAGCTTGGGCTGATTCACACTCAGAGATGCGAGTGTATTCATCGGGTCCTAGGCCAAAATATAGAAGCTTTTTGGCCTTGGCATTTTTCTCCATCTTTTTGTAGTCCTCGGCATCAAACTCATGAGGTTCTTTGGGAGCTGTTTTTCCTTCAGGAAGGGTTTTTATGGGAACAAAAGGCCCGTTCTTGATGAGCATCCATAACTCATAGTCTTCGGCTTGTATATAGTTCTCCATCCTATTCTTCCACCAACTATAGTGTTGGCCATTGAAGTAAGGAGGGCGAGTAATGGATTGTCCTTCAAGAATTCCTTGTGGAGTACTCATCTTCAGAATCTCTCAAGGTGTTAACCTTTTGTAGGAGAACCCGCTCTGATACCACTTGTTAAATTCGTCAGTATACAACCACAAGAGGGGGGTGAATTGTGGTGTCTGATTTTCGCGTTGTAAATAACAAACACCCTCAAAGAGGTTATTCTCAGATGACAAACACCCTAGTGACTTGTTTGCAGGGGGTGTTCTCAAATATTGCAAATGTGAAAATCACCAAGATAAATGCGGAAAATAAAGCACACACAAAATTTTTACGTGGAAAACACCTCTAGCCCAACTGAGGTATGAAAAACCACGACCTACCTCGTGTAGGATTTAACCACTTTCACTAACGGGCTTCACACGTTACAAATGTAACACACCTTGTTACAACTTGCAACCACGTAACCTTCTTCTCTAAGAAGGGTTACACCATGTCTAAATCTCACCAGATTGGACACGTCCAAAGTCCACACGACTGAGGACCACTCACTCACTTTTCTGATCCAAGATCAGGGTTACAAAACACCTTACGGGGGTGCTTCTGATTTAAGCAGATGTAAGGTACAATGAGGTCCTAGTATGCCAATATCTTGAAAGCTCAGTTTAAACACAACTTGTCTCGGTTTTTCTTTTCTCAAGCGTAACTCGAAAAATTCTTCTCACTAGAAAAACCACTTTTGAAATTTTCCCTTTTTTGCGTATGTTGTGTATGTTTCTCGTCTTTTCTCCTCTATGCAAATGGGAGTGAAATGCTGAGATTTTAAACACAAAATCCAACGGTCAAAAACAAGGAGAGGTGAAAGAATCAGCTAAGTATGGAAAACGATTTTCAAGCAAGAAATACTCCCCAACGGCTAGTGATAAATTTTTCCCAAAATATAAGGGATTTGTTATCTTAAGAGATAACCCTTATCTTCCCATAGCCGTGAAGAAGATTCAAATGACAACCAGAAATCTTCAGCTTTTGAAATTTTATCATATTCGAAAATATAGGCAAAGGGAATCTTTTAGTTTTGGCAATTCTCCCAAAACCTATTTTCGCAAATCTCCCATAATATTTTCAAGAAATATCCTTTCCAGAAAAATAGCAATCTTAGAATTTAAAGAAAGTATTCTGGAGATCTTGGCCAACCGAAATGAATTTTCAAAGATAACCGGGTATGGCCACTTCAGTTCAGAAACACCCTAGGCACCCTGTTTGCAGGGTTGTTCGCAACTGGTGTTCTGAAGCACTTAGCGCAAATACCGATTCAAGAGGTGTTTAAAATGACGTTTTCAATATTGGCATATTAACAAGAGTCTAAATAAATAAAACCTATATACCCAAGACTTCTTGTTTTGAACCAGTCATCTTGTCCAAGATTTGTAGAGCTGCTGTGAACACCAAGGCCACCTTGTTTGCTGGGGTTGTTCTTTGCATTGCTAGAGTTCAGGAACATGCCTTACAATCAACTGTCGAGGTGGTGTTCTTGACTTAATATAGAATCACCAAGTAAAACCTGTTTTGAAGACTTGTTCTCACATGTAGCAAACCAGTTAATACAATAAAGATCACAAACACCAGTTTGGCCTGTTTGGAGATCGTGTTTGGAGCAACATTACTTAGACAATTTTTTTTACACTTGGATTTGTCATCATCAAAACTAAATATAATAACTCAACATCCCTAAAATCATTTGACTTGTTTGAGTGCTCTTGATATTGATGTTATGCTTTGGCACAAGCGGCTACGACATGCAAGCGTTTCTCTTTTGAATAAACTCATTTCCAAGGACCTAGTACTTGGACTACCTTCCATCAAGTACAATGATGACAAGGTGTGCGACGCTTATGCTAGAGGAAAGCAAATTAGGACTTCTTTTAAGTCAAAGAACTGTGTTAGCATTTCCTGACCTCTTGAACTAATACATGTTGATTTGTATGGTCCTATGAGGATCACAAATAGACGCAGGAAGATGTATGTATTTGTTATAGTGGATGATTACTCTCGTTTCACTTGGACTCTATTCTTAGCATCGAAGGATGAATCATTTGAAAAGTTTCTTGTGCTTCTTAACAAAATTAAAAAGAGAGTAGGACACTCATTGGTGAGTCTTAGGTCTGACCATGGCAAAGAGTTTGAAAACTCTGGCTTCATTGAATATTGCAATGAACACAGTGTTGATCATAATTTTTCTGCCCTTAGAATACCTCAACAGAACAGGGTGGTAGAGCATAAAAATCATACTCTAGAAGACATAACTAGGAGTATGCTGGTCGCTAGTGGGTCATGTGTTGCTGGTGGCGAAGGATTTCCTGGTTCTGGACATGTAACTGGTTGAGACGGTCTAAAACCGTCTGAAGGACCGAAGGACTCATAGCGCCGGCAGGTGAAGGGTGTGATGGATGAGAGGGGCCGGTGGCAGGAGGGCTAGGGGCACGCCGCGGACCACCGCGAGCCCGAGGGAGAGCCTCGGCCTCGTCAGTGGACCCATGGTTGCTGCCGTCATCAGAATGGGCCCCAGCCTCACCGGCCGCCTCATCGTCATAGATGAGGTTCTCAGGGTTGGTAACGGTGGTCCTGGGCTGGTTGGGGAAGGGAAAAAGTGCCCGACCGTGGTGGTTGAGCCACAACGGACCTCCACCATGAGTGGTGAAGAGTTTCATGTTAAGACATGTGGCTAAGTCCAGACGGCCGGGCCGATGGAGAATGGGCAAGGAGGCGATCTGGGCGCCATAGCCCAAGGCTTTGGCTAAGGCGGTGATGATACCACCGTCACTAAGGACCACCTTAGAGGATTTAGCATGTTCGTGCCGGTGGTCGGCAATAAAGGCGCCAGTGTTGACGGCCTGGCGATGCAAGGCCGCCCAAATCATGAAAAGTTCACTCGCCCTAACCCCATTTTGGCTATCGGCGCGGGGGAAGACATGGTTGGCTAGGAGGCGGTGAAAGTACCGGATTACGGGATTACAAATCCATGTGGCCTTGGTAGACCGAGCCTCGTATGGACGCCCCGAGCAGGTGAGGGTGGTCTAAAACTGTTTGGGCTGGTAGTCGGGGTGGGTGTGGTAGGTGGCGCCCCCAACAGGTTGGCGCAACAGCTCATTAAATCGTACAAGATGCATTTCATGCGTATGGTTAAACAAGCGGAAGTGAATGTATCCCCGAACATCGTCAAACTTACGTTTGAAGTTGACGACATAAGAACTCATGAACTCCCAAACGAGGCGCTCATAGACAGGTTCTTGTAAAGCAATGAAGTCAACCCACCCCAACCCCAAATTACGCAAGAGAAGCACCACGTCATCATAAAGTTGCAAGGTGCGCAACATGTCAATATCAATGTAACTGGGGGCACAAATCTTACGGTTAACTATCGCAGCACAACGACTAGCATGGTCAGCATCCATAAACACAATGTTGTGCTGGTTTTGGCCACGAGGGAGAGTGGGGTTACCTCGGGCCGTGGAGGCCCGACTAGTGGAAACCGCGGTGGTTTTCAAGCGCTTCTTTGGAGCCATGGTAAGGTTCTGGGTCAAGCACACAGTGAGTGCAACCAACTAAATCAATGCAAGGCAACCCAAACCAATCAACCAAACCAATGCAATCAAGTATTCAAGCAAGACAACCAAAGGACCCGAAGCAAATCCCAGGCATAACCAAGGCACAAATGGGTATCAAATAGAATGCCAAATTGAACCAAGGGGCCACCAAACTGAAATACAAGCCGCAAAAATACCAACGGGTAACCAAATTGAACCAACCCGAACAACCAAGAACGTGACCAAATTAGGCAAAGCACAACCAAGTAAAGTGACCCTAATCACCCAAATTACCCAAAACAACCAACCAAATCAACTAAATCACAACCAAATCGAGCAAGGATAAACCCCAAATGCAAACCCTAGGTGCAAACCAAGGTGGGCCCGGCTGTGTAAGAGAGACGCCGGACGGTGGAAATGGGGGTGCCGGCCGTGGGTGTGTGCACCGGAGGGTGGCAGTGAGGGAGAGCAGGGAAAGAGAAAAGAAAGAGGGGGAGGGGGATGTGTACCTGCGCAAGAGAGAGAGAGGGCGGCGGCCGGTGGTAAACGCCGGTGGACGACGACCGGCGAGGCGCCACTGGGAACGGCCGACAGTGGTGAGGTGACGGCCAAAAACAGAGAGTGGGAGAGGCGAGCGAAGGGTGAGGAAAAGAGAGAGAGAGGGAGAGAAGGGTCTCTGAATTTAAATGAAGGCGCACGGTCGTGCGCATGGCGCACGGTCAACCGTGCACCTCGATTTTCGCACAGGGAACGCGCACGGTGGGGCGTCCAGGCGTGTGTGCCTTCGGCTTGAAACACACAGCCGTGCGTGGCCTGGGGCACGACCGTGCACGTACAGGATCCTTGCCGTGGCTTTTCTTTTTGCTCGCGTTTTTTTTTTTGTTTTTTTTTTGGTTTTTTTTGTTGTTTGTTTGTTTGTTTGTTTTTTTTTTTTTGAAAAGCAATAAAACTTGGGTTGCCTCCCAAGAAACGCTTGTTTTAGGTCCCGAGCTTGACCGTACATGATACCTAGGTAGATGTCGCAGTAGGCAAGTCATATGAGACCTTGCCCTCAATTCGCTCCCCAGCAATGTAGTGCTTAAGCCGGGAACCGTTCACCTTGAATGACCCCGTGGCCTCCGTGCCAATCTCAATAGCGCCATGAGGATAGACTTTGAGCATGGTAAAGGGACCCGACCAACGAGAGCGGAGCTTCCCAGGAAAAAGCTTCAATCTGGAGTTGAACAAGAGAACCAAATCGCCTTCCCGAAACTCTCGCCGGTTTATGAACCGATCATGCCATCTCTTGACTCGTTCCTTATAGAGCCTCGAATTTTCATAGGCATCAAGCCGAATTTCCTCCAGCTCATTCAGTTGTAACAGCCGCTTTTCCCCCGCAGACTTCAAGTCAAAATTGAAGTACTTAATGGCCCAATAAGCCTTATGTTCCAATTCCATAGGGAGGTGGCAAGGCTTGCCATAGATAAGGCGAAAGGGGGTGGTACCTATTGGAGTCTTGAAAGCCGTGCGGTAGGCCCAAAGGGCATCATCTAGCTTATCCACCCAATCCGTTCGCGACCGTGCGACTGTTTTCTCCAAAATGACCTTGATTTCACGGTTGGAGATCTCCACTTGGCCACTAGTCTGGGGGTGATAGCTAAGCCCAAATTTATGATGCACCCCATATTTTTTCAATAAAGCTTCCAATCTCTTCTCTACAAAGTGAGGGCCATTGTCACTTATTAGGACCCTCGGGACTCCAAAACGTGGGAATATAATCTTCTTGAAAAGTTTCGCCACGACCCTGGAGTCATTAGTGGGGCTAGCCACCGCCTCCACCCACTTGGAGACGTAGTCTACTGCGACTAGGATGTATTTGTTACCTTTTGAAGACGGGAAAGGACCCATGAAGTCGATCCCCCACACATCAAAAATCTCCACTTCCAGGATGAAGTTGAGAGGCATTTCGTTCTTCCTGGATAGGTTCCCGGTTCGCTGACAGCGGTCACAGGACCGAACATATGTGTACACATCCTTGAAAAGGGAGGGCCAGAAAAAACCAGCTTGGAGTATTCGGGCTGCAGTTTTGGAGGCGCTGGCGTGCCCTCCACTTGGCAAATCGTGACAATGAGAAATCACACTTTGAACCTCTTCCTCAGGGAGGCAACGCCTATAAATCCCATCGTTACATAGCTTGTACAAGAAGGGTTCCACCCAGAAGTAAGACTTGATGTCATGGAAGAATTTCTTCTTCTGATGAGGTGACAAGTCATATGGTACGACTCTCGAGGCCAGGTAATTGGCGATATCAGCGAACCAAGGGGTTGGAGTCGATGAGAGGGCCAAAAGATGCTCGTCAGGGAAAGCATCATCAATGGGGGCACATTGGCTCTCGACAATGAGCCTGGAGAGATGATCAGCTACCACATTTTCGGCCCCTGCCTTATCCCTAATTTCCAGGTCAAACTCCTGGAGCAGCAAAATCCATCGTATAAGACGGGGTTTGGCATCTTTCTTCTGAAGGAGATACTTGAGTGCAGAGTGGTCAGTGTACACAACGACCTTGGAGCATAGGAGGTAGGGGCGGAACTTCTCGATCGCGTACACGACCGCAAGCAACTCCTTCTCAGCTGTGGTATAATGCTGTTGGGCCTCATCCAGGGTTCTGCTAGCGTAGTAGATCACTACGGGCTTCTTGCCCTTCCTTTGCCCCAAAACGGCCCCGACCGCTTGGTCGCTGGCGTCACACATGACCTCAAATGGGAGGTCCCAGTCTGGTGGTTGTATGATAGGGGCGGAAATCAGTGCCTGCTTGATCCTGTAAAAAGACTCAAGGCACTCATCAGTAAAGACAAACGGGGCATCTTTGGTGAGCAGCTGAGTAAGAGGTTTGGCGATCTTGGAGAAATCCTTGATAAAGCGGCGGTAGAACCCCGCATGACCAAGGAAACTCCGCACCCCCTTTACCGAAGTAGGAGGGGGCAATCGCTCGATAACCTCAACTTTAGCCCTGTCCACCTCAATGCCCCTAGCAGATATAACATGGCCCAACACTACTCCCTCCTGCACCATAAAGTGACATTTCTCCCAATTCAATACTAGATTGACTTCCTCACATCGATGGAGTACCCGGGTTAAATTTTCCAAACAAAGGGCATAGGTACCTCCATAGACGGAGAAGTCATCCATAAACACCTCCATAATGTTCTCTATGAGATCAGAGAATATAGCAGTCATGCAGCGTTGAAAGGTGGCGGGGGCATTACATAAACCGAATGGCATCCTTCGATATGCGAAGGTGCCATACGGGCACGTGAAGGTTGTTTTTTCTTGGTCATCAGGATGGATAGGGATTTGAAAGAACCCCGAATAGCCATCCAGATAACAGAAGAAAGAGTGCCGTGCCAACCTTTCCAACATCTGGTCAATGAAGGGAAGAGGGAAATGATCTTTCCGGGTGGCCTGATTTAATCGGCGATAATCAATGCACATTCGCCACCCGGTAACAGTCCTAGTAGAAATGAGTTCGCCACGCTCATTCTTTATAACAGTCATGCCTCCCTTTTTAGGAACTACCTGGACTGGGCTTACCCACTCACTATCAGAGATAGGGTAGATAATCCCAGCATCAAGTAGGTTAAGGATTTCCTTTTTGACAACCTCTTGCATGTTTGGATTTAATCGACGTTGAGGTTGTCGAGAAGGGCGGTGACCGTCATCGAGAAAGATGCGGTGCATGCAAAACGTAGGACTAAGTCCTCGAATATCACCAATACTATACCCGATGGCACCCCTATGCTTGCGAAGCACATCCAACAGTTGTTCCAACTGGGGGGCATCTAGGTTAGCGTTGACAATAACGGGACATCGATGGGAAGGGTCTAGAAAAGCGTACCTGAGATGGGAAGGTAGAGGTTTTAATTCTACCTTCGTGGGGCCCTCCTCCTGCTCCTTGGAGACTGGCTCTTCTAGACTGAGGAGCTCTCTATGGGACCGCCTAGGCAAATAGGCGGTAGATGTGTCAAGGAGTTGGGCATACTCCTCCTTCTCATCCGAGCTCGAGGCACTGGCATGACAGTCGAGTAGAGCAGCCTCTAATGGGTCTTCCGCAAAAGAACCAATCTGGCCCTCCTCATTAAGGGCCTTCTCAAGGACATCGACTCTGCAGCAAGAGTCACCTGAAATGGGGGAGGTCATGGCTTGTGGCAAGCTGAATTCTACCTTCTCATCACCCACTTGAAGGGTTAACTTGCCGTTCTTCACATCTATCATAGCCCCCGCAGTGGCTAAAAAGGGCCTTCCCAGAATGATAGGGATGCGGGAGTCTTCATCTATCTCCATAACTACGAAATCGCATGGGATGAAGAACTTCCCCACTTGCAATGGGACATCCTCAAGGACGCCAAGGGGATACTTCACTGAACGATCAGCCAGCTGCAGGGAAATAGTGGTGGGTTTTAGCTCACCCACTTGCAGCTTCTCACATATAGAAAATGGCATGAGGCTCACACTGGCCCCAAGGTCACATAATGCCCTGCTGATAGTTATGCCCCCAACAGAACAGGGGATGGAGAAACTCCCTGGATCTGATAGCTTAGGGGGGGAGCTTGTTCTGAATAATTGCACTACACTCTTCAGTCAGAGACACAATGGCGTTCTCGAGTAACTTTCCCTTATTGGAGAGCAAATCTTTCAAGAATTTGGCATAGGAGGGCATGTCGGTAATGGCCTCCAGAAAAGGGATGTTGATATGGAACTTCTTAAGCATCTCGAGGAACTTGTCGTACTTGTGTTCCTCCCTAGCCTTTATTAGCCTCTGGGGATATGGGACAGGTGGTTTGTAAGGCTTCGCCTAGGGGGTAATACCTTCTATTGTGACCTCCTTAGGCTTCTCATTCGGAACCTCCTCACTCACAGCATCACTAGGGGTTACCTTGATGACCTCATCCCCATCTTTAATCTCATGTTGTTCTTCCCTCATAGGCATTGGGGGACCTTCCAACTCCCTTCCGCTTCGCAGTGTGATTGCATTCATCTGACCCTTCGGGTTGGTCTCAGGTTGGCCTGGTAAGTGGCCCTGGGGTCTAGACAAATGGTTCACTTGCTGCGCAATTTGAGCGATCTGGTTGTCCATCATCTTTTGGTGAGTGGCCATCGAGTCAAACTTTGAGTTCAATTGGTTGACCGACTCACTGAGTATCTCATTGGTCTTCGTTTGAGTAGCTATAAATCGCTCCATGAGGCTTTCTAGATTGGACTTGGATTGTTGTTGGGGAGGTTGTTGGGGTGTTTGTTGAGGGGCTTGGGCATAAGGGGCCCTGTATTGGAAACCAGGAGGTTGAGGTTGAGATTGAGAAGGGTTGGGAGGCATGGGGTTGTTGTTGCGGTAGGAGAAATTAGGATGATTTCTCCAACCAGGGTTGTATGTGTTTGAGTAGGGGTTGTTTTGTGGGCGCTGGCCATATGTTTGCATTGCATTGGCCTACTCAGCGCCTGGGAAAGCGGTTTGGCATTCAGCAGCTATGTGGCCTTGGATGCCACAAATCTCACAAAGTGCCCCGACCTCAAACATAGCACTAGATGAACCTCCCATTGAACTCTCTGAAGGGGCTCCAAGCCTGTCAAACCTCTTAGCAAGGGCATCAACCTTGCTAGCTAGCATGTCTACAGCGTCGACTCCATACACCCCACTTGCTTTTTTCGGAGCTGCCCTTTCATTGGACCAGTGGTAGTTATTAGCGGCCATGTCTTCCAGTAGGGTCTTGGCCACCTCGATGGACTTCCCCATCAGTGCACCCCCAGCAGCAGCATCAATTGACATTTTGAGGGATTGGTCCAGACCGTTGTAGAAGGTCTGGATGAGGAGCCAATCAGGGACTCCATGATGAGGGCACTGGCGTTGCAAATCCTTAAACCTTTCCCACGCCTCATATAAGGATTCACTGTGCATCTGGGCGAAGGAAGTGATATCGGCCCTCAGCTTGGCCGTCTTCCCAGGGGGGAAATATTTACTCAGGAAGGCCTTGGAGAGGGCGTCCCAAGTGACAAAGGTGTTCGGCTCCTCATTTTGGAGCCAATCTCTTGCTCTATCCCGTAGAGAAAATGGGAAGAGCCTCAGTCTGACGGCATCGGTGGAGACCCCGTTCAGTTTAATTATATCACACTTCGCAAGGAAGTTGCGAAGGTGCATGTTGGGGTTTTCTGAAGGGTGTCCACCAAATTGATCTCGCTCCACCAGCGAGATAAGGGTCGGGCGCAACTCGAAGTTGTTGACCTCGACCGTAGGGTTCACTATAGAAGAGGTGATACCCGACGATTGAGGCATAGCATAGTCTCTCAATACCCGGTTGTCTTACGCCGCCATCGCAGATTCTGCTTGTTTCTTCTTTCTAGCGCCGCTTTGCTTGTGAGCAGTGGCTTCGATTTCAGGATTCAGGGGAAGCAAGTGGTTACTCCCCTGACTGCACCTGTGCATACAAAGCCAAAAACTATACCAAGCGTAAGCAGGTTCAAGCAAGAATAAAAACAAGCAAGGAAGAAAAGAAAGGGAAAGGGAAAAGAAAAAGGAAAAGGAAAGAGCCTAATCTCAAGCGTTCAAATCACTTTCGATGTTGAAAACAAACAAGATCCCCGGCAACGGCGCCAAAAACTTGTTAATCGTTTTAATAAACCGCAAGTGCACGGTGCCGGTTGTAGCCAACAAAGGCAAGTACGGGTCATATTCGCAGGGAACTTAGTTTCAATCACCGAGGCAATCTGTGACACTTAATCTAGGCTACGTCTGGTGAATTGGGTGAACTGATTCTAATTCTATTAGGTTTATATCAAATTATGAGGAGAATCTTGGATTGGGGTTCACCACACTATGACGTTCATTGGGAAGAAAACTTAGCTAATGTGAATCTGCCTGCGGAACAATTGAAATGGAATAATTACCAATTAAGAGCATCTGCGCCTTCTCTCGAAGGTCATCAGACTGATTGAGTTATCCTAATTATCTATTCTCATGAAACTAGAATAACAAAACCACAAGATCATGTAATCTCAATTCCCAATTGAAATCCTAACTATTCTCATGTTAAGATTTACAAACGCTCGCAAAGCTGCTCTAGGTAAAGGACCCAACTGTCATTAGTCTCCTAAACCCTAATTAAGAACATGAATAATCCTTCTCAGACAATTCATCGAACACCTGGCGTGCTAAGTGAGAATCCAATAATACTTTAGGCAGAATTCACAAAAACCTAGAATCGATATCCAATTCACATTATAGGGGCTACACCCAATCCAAGATTAAGGAACTTAGCCGCTAAACATGATTCTAATCTCAACTTCAATCAATAATGATAACATGCGAAGAAATAAGAAACTTGAATTACAACGAATAAAAGAAGGGTTCAAGAGTGTACCAATTTGTAGCAACAATCTACCGAAAGCAATAATTAAATCCAAACCAAAATCTTGAATTGAACAACAAAATGAAGTCAAACCTAACCCTAGAGTCGCACCCTTCGAGAGAGAGAAAAGAAAGCCGGGGAGGAAAAAAAGAATAATGCCCCCCTTTAATAACCGCCTCGCGAAAATAATCAAATCGCGCAAAAAACTAATGACGCACGGTCGTGCGTACCACGCACGGGGGCCCGTGCGTCTCAGGATAATGCACGGTTGACACGCACGGTCAGGACGCATGGTGGTGCGCATCTTCTGCCTTCGAGGCACGGCCGTGCGTGACCTGCAACAGACCGTGCGTAACCTGCAGCCAGCCGTGCGCCTCTAAATGGTCCTCTCGGGCTTCATCGACGCTTCATTCATGTCAGAATTTGATCCCAGAGCGTCATTTTTGGTAAAACTCGTGCAAAACTCCCACCTTCTAGACCTTAGACCTGCAGATCAAGAATTAGGGCAAATGAGTCCATAACAGGTCAAGAACGCATATTCAACTCCCTTTTTGCTAAGATTAATCGAAAGATTATCGGGAAAAAAAGGAAGAATCAGGGTCGAAAGTGGGTCAAATTTGAGGTTTATCATATGCTGGTCGCTAGTGGTCTTCCTAGAAACTTTTGGGCAGAAGCGTTGAACACATCATGCTACATTATTAATAGATGCATGATCAGACCCATACTTGACAAGACTCCTTATGGACTTTTCAAAGGACGAAAACCTAATATTATGCACTTGAGGGTATTTGATTGCAAATGCTATGTGCATAATAATGGGAGAAACCCTTGGGAAAGTTCGGCCCTAGAAGTGATGAAGCCATATTTCTAGAGTACTCCTCGCACAGTAAGGCATACAAAGTGTTTACAAAAGAACCTTGTGCGTTGAGGAGAGTGTGTTTATACTGTTTGATGAAACTAACTCCTTGATTGAGCATGATACATAGGAAGAAGAGCTCGAACTTAGTCTTATGAGAAAAGACCTTTCGCTCACTCAAAGCTCCATGGTAGATAACGGTAAGGCTCCTTAAGGTGAACCAAGTCCTAGATCTGATAGTGTGGAAGGTGGGCAGGGAGCAAAACAGTCAGGGGGAAGCATTGCTTAACCTGATATGGAACAGAACCGACCCCCTCAATCCAATCCTCCCAGAACTGATGTGGGAATAGGCTCCAGAACAGATCTAGAACCAATTTCATCAAGTATCCAAGGGAGATTGGAATATGTGTCTATGGATCCATTTATTCCACAACCCTGGAAGCACCAGAGTTCACACCCTCTTGACCAGATTATGGCTAATATTAACACAAGAGTGCAAACCAGATCTTAACTCAGAAATTTTTGTGCCTTCTATGTTTTTTATCTAACATCGAGCCAAAGAATGTTCATAAAACTCTTACAGATTCTGACTGGGTTACTGCTATGCAAGAGGAGCTTCAGTAGTTTGAAAGGAGTAAGGTTTGGCACCTGGAGCCATGGCCTAAGGACATATCAATAATCGGTACCAAGTGGGTGCTCAAGAACAAATCAGATGAGTTTGGAATAATCACCCGGAATAAGGCTAGGCTGGTGGTTCATGGTTACAACCAAGATTTGATTATGAGGAAACATTTGCACCTGTTACAAGGATTGAGGCTATCTACATTTTGGTGGCCTTCGTAACCCACATGAAGATCAAGCTATACCAAATGGGTGTTAAGAGTGCATTCCCCAACAGATACCTTAAGGAAGTGCTGTATGTAAGTCAACCCCCTGGTTGTGAAAATCATGATTCCCTAACCATGTGTTTAAACTTGACAAGGCTCTTTATGGTGTAGAACAAGCTCCTAGAGCTTGGTATGAACGCTTGTTAAAACTTCTAATCGATAATGGTTTTCAAAGGGGCAAGGTTGCTAGTACCTTGTTTCTCAAATCAAAGGGGGAACATCTATTGATTGTTCAAGTATATGTCGATGACATTATATTTGGTGCAACCAACAGTGATTTATGTGATGAATTTTCAAAATTGATGAGGATTGAGTTTGAAATGAGCATGATAGGCGAGCTTAATTTTTTCTTAGGCTTGCAAATCAAGCAAACCTCAAATGGAACTATGATGCATCAACAAAAATATGTCAAGGAGTTAATTAAGCAGTTTGGAATGGAATCGGCTAAACCTATAGACACACCCATCTCTCCTTCAACTAGGTTGGTTGTGGATGATGGGAGTTCATCAGTTGAGGAGAAATCTTGTAGGGGTATCATAGGATCACTTCTATACCTAACCGCCAGTAGAGCTGACATTGTTTTCAGTGTTGGTTTGTGTACCTGTTTTTAGTCAAATCCTCAAGAAACACATTTGAAAGTTGTAAAACGGATTTTGAGATATTTAAAACACACCTTGGACTTAACTTTATGGTATTCACGAGGGTTCAATTTTGATCTCATTGAGTATGCAGATGCGAATTATGCTGGATTCTTGGTTGATAGAAAAAGCACGTTAGGTATGACTCATTTTCTTAGACCCTGTTTGGTCTCTTGGGTAGCTAAGAAACAACACTCCATTGCCATGTCCACAGCAAAAGCTGAGTATGTAGCGGCTGCTTCTTGTTGTGCTCAATTGTTATGGATAAGGCAACAACTCAAGGACTTTTCTGTTGATACGGGATGCATTCCTATAATTTGTGATAATACAAGTGCAATTAACATTACCAAAAATCTATGTTAACATAAAAGGATAAAGTATATTGACATACGTCATCATTTTCTAAGAGACAATGTTGAAAAGGGCTTAATTTCAATGAATTTTCGTGCCACTGATAACCAAGTTGCTGACATCTTTACCAAGGCACTGAGTAGAGAGCAGTTTGAGAGGAATAGACTTGAATTGGGTATGATTAAAAGGACTTCAGCGTGCTTGTTTAACCCCCAATGATTGACTAGTTAAGGGTCTTTAGGCCAAATAAATTGTTCCAATGGATGCATTCAATTTTTTGTGCTTTTACTAGCATATGTGTGGAATGTCACATCCTGACACTAGTTAAGGTCTAATGATATTGCCCTTAGTGTTCTGAGACACCGAATTTTAACAGTAAGAACAGGCTCTAAGAACAGACCTGATCACTGTTTGTATCATGTGCTGACCAAGTGGCGTTATTAAAAGAATGTTGGAAACCGAAATTTCTTTTCATTACACCTAACCTATAATTTATGGCCCACCTAATGTGTAATGATGTGCTGCATGCAAACATTCTCTTTTCATAACCCCCTCGATTTTTGGGCCACTCATGTCAAACGTTAAAACCGTCCACTCCCCCTCTCCATAACCCATCTGTCCGTCTCCCTCTTTCTCAAAGAACCTGATTTTCCTCTTCTTTCTTAAACCCACTTAAACCCTAACTCCAAATCCTCCCAAATCCTTAAGATGGCAAGAACTCGTGGTGATTGAGAATCCTCCAAGCACAAGACTTCTTACCCAAGATTACTACAGAAGTAATTATCAAGAAAAAGGGGAGCAAATTGGATGAGTACTGAGGAAGCATCACTGGTGCCTCCATGGCCATAAGCGGTCACAATGGGTATGGAAAACAGTCCCTCACCCTCTTTTTCGATTACTCCTTTTATTTTTGGGTTCTTGAAGAGTTTGGACTTGTAATCAGTGGGTTTGAACTCTGATATAATACCTACGGTACACCTGCTTACGAGATGGGAGATAGTGGTACATGAACCGGTTGTGGCCGAGTCGAGATTAGGGGACTTGAGGCTGAGTCAGTTGGGCAGTCTAAAGAATTTGATATTGACATATTGGTAATGAATTTGTTGTTGAAGATGCTGAAGATAGTGATGAGGACGAACCAATTTTGAGGTTCAAAAGAATTATCCCAACTAATCCCCAAACAATGACCAAACCAACCCTTAAACGCCAAAGAAAAAGTACCACTTCACCTAACATACCTCTAGCTGTACCCCTACTATGACCTCAAATTCAAAGTTCAGGTCCTCTCATTATACTGCCCTTAACAGAAGACAGAGTTCATAGTCCTGTCATGAAGAAAAAATCGACCCCTAAATCTACCAAAACATCCACCAAAACACCTACTAAAACACCCACCAAAACACCCATCAAACCAGTTTCATCTAAGAAACCAGCCCAGAAACGGGCTACCCTAGAACAAGTGTCAGAACTGGTCGAAGAATCTGATGAACTAAAGAAAAAGAAAGTTAGGAAGAACATGACACTTGCTAAGAGATATGGGCACTTCCTCCATAAATCTGTAGTTTAGGGAAAGGTGGCTAAGGTGTCATACTTTCAAGAACAGGGGCTAGGGGTGTTCTTAAAGAAATTGAAAGTTCAGGGATGGTTGGACTTGTTCACAGATACTAAGAGAGGGTGTTCGGTTCTAGATTTGGTTGAGTTCTATACAAACTGTGTTGTCACCAATAGAGTGATGACAAGCATAGTTAATGGTCATGAAGTACGGTTTGATGCTAGAGAGCTAGGTGAGTTGCTTGGGATGTCATCAGACGGTTTTGATGTGTATGTACGTAAGGATAAGAGCGTACTTGGTAATGAGCGATTGTTGGCATTGACACAGAGACTGGCCCAAAAGCCCCATCTGGCTGTGTTCTGGTCTGTGAGAAATAGGGAAATGATGCCATTACATTGATTGTTGTTTTTGTTTGTGATTAAGAATATTGTTCCCCGAGAACAGGGATGCAATCTTGCTGATCCAATGGATATGTGTTATACTGACATAATGGATCGGGGTGAGAGAATTAACTTGCCTGCCATCATGATTAGCCACATTACAAGAATTGCAAACACATCCAAGGATCCTGATAGGGGGTATGGGTTTCTGCTGACTTCAGTGTTTAAAAAACTTGGGATTCCCTTGCAGAAGAGAGTAGGCTTCCAGGCCAGTGATGAAATTGACAACAGTACCCTGATTGGGTGTGACTTCATGGCAACAAAGGGCGGCAGTGCATCTTCAGAACAGGGGCTCCAAACACCCCTTAGCCCTGTTCCCAGTGAAGCCTCCACATCTAGCGCTCCTACAATTGACACACTATTGCAGGACCAAATCACATTGAAGGGGGAGATAGTTGAAGTAAAGCAAGTGCTTACAGATGAAAAGGCTCTCAATACAAACCGTCACGAGGATCTGCTGAGTGCCCTTCTTGCCCTCACAACCAAATTTCCTCTTCCACCTTCCTCTACCTGACTCTATTTCTTCCCCTGTTTCCAACACTATTTTTAAGACACTCGGTTATGTATGTGACTGGTAGTGGTTTGCAAATGTTCCTGGATGGTTTATGCTTTTATGCTATAACTTTTCTTGTTACATGTGTTACCTGTTCGTGCGTGACTCGGATGGCCAATATTATTACTGTACCCCATACTTGAGTGTACCGCTGTTATTTCCTACATTACCGCTCTGATGGTGATTCCATCCACACTGGATTTCAACTTCCGACCTCTTTATCCTTTTTGATGATATCAAAAGGGGGAAGATGAGTATAACCTCAGTTCGATTATTTTGCCTAGTTCTACGTTGACCTCTTCACTCATGCTTTCTCTCTTGTGTGGATTGAATAAATTATTTTGGCACTAATGTATTTTGCCCTATTATAAATGGCGTCTAACGGTCATTTGGTTTGTTATCATCAAAAAGGGAGAAATTATTAACCCAATTAATGTGTAAGGTTTTGATGATAACAATCCAAATGTACTAGTCAATATGTTGTGCTTGAGTTGTGTATTGAGACAGGATCCGAAAAATACTTGGAATAGTTCGAATGAGCATAGAGCATCAAGGTCGATACATGTGCAAGGAGTCCAGCTGATAACAAGAGTCTTAGGCTTAGTATTGATTTTATTTTTAGATTCTTGTTCATATGCCAATTAGAAGGTTCTTGACTTAGCGTTTACTTTGAAAGATTTTTAAGTACTTCAGAACACTGGCTCAAAACAGCTATGAGAAGTCATATCTGCAGTGTTTTGACGTCAAAGACAAAAACGAGTTTTAAGATTTTAAAATGATTTTTTTTTACTGTCGAATTTCTTGAAATAATGAGGATAAATTTTTCTTGTGTCAGTTGACTCTAAAAACATTTCTTCCTTTAAAGAAAATATTGAGAAATTTTAGTAGGAGAGTCTAAAAAGGTTTGTTTCCTTAAAAAATAACATTGAAAGATTTTTGAAAGATTTTATCCTATTGGTTAAGGGAAGAATATCAGGTGGAGAGATTGTTAGGGGCTTGGCTGCTAAGCTGTTGAGTGGGAGTGGAATTCTCTTTCCCCTGCTCTTACAGCATATGCACCATACCTATTTAAGCCGCCTCTCCCGTCAAGGTTTTCTCAAGGTTTTCCAACGGTTAAAAAGTGTCCTTGTGAGTCTGAATTTTTTGGGAGAAAACCTTCAAAGAGGGTGCTAAATTGAGTCTTCAACATTGGCATAATAAGGATTGTATTATACCTTAAATTCAGCTTGTTTAGAAGCATTCAAGTAAGGTGTTTTTCTTTCTTTTTTCCATTAGTGAGAAAAGAGAGTATCCAAGTCTTGGGAGACATTGGACGTTGTTGTTATAATGAGGGTCTCGGGGTAGACTAAGTTACGTGGTGTCTGCAACGAAGGTCTTGGGGTAGACCAAGTTACGTGTGTGAGTGTGTGATTGGGTCACATGTGTCACAGTTGTAATGTGTTCGGCCCATCTAGTGAAGTGTATTGAAATCCTACAGAGGTAGGTTGTAGTTTTTACACCTCAATTGAACTAGAGGTGGTTTTCCACGTAAAATATTGTGTCTCCATTATTATTTCTGCAATTCGCTTTGTTTCTGCTTCACTCCAAACACGCAGTCCAAACAGTTTTCACGAGTGTTCTGAAACAATAAAAAAAAGTTGATAGACACAATTCACCCCCTCTTGTGTCCTTGTGCGATTAAATTTAACAATTGTTTTACTAGTGAGTGAATAACAAGAATGTTTTTGGTGACCCTGGTTTAGTCAAGCCATTTTATAATGAAAAGTAGTGCGTAAGAAGGTGATGAATTTAGTGTTCTCTTTATTATGACTATAATTTTCTTCGAAATGCGAAAAGGAATGAACAAATATTTCAAGAATTATAGAAGGTCAAAGTAAAGCATGGTTGTAAAGAACAAGAATAAAACTAAGCAATAAACAACTTATTTTCTTAAATTTATGGCCTTCAGGATGCACAGTGTTCTGAGCAGTTGGCAAAGTGACGATACCTTTGATTCCTTCTGAATCCCAAGTGTGTTAGGCTAGAATGGGGGCTATGTCTAAGAGAAAATTGATCCTTTTTCTAAGAGAACATGAGAAGATCACTACTACAAAACAAATATGCAAAAACCCTCCCTGAGTCTTGTATTAACGCTACCAAATGTTACATTAATTGTAACGCAATGCTTTTTGAAATGCTAAGTTTTATTGCATTAGCTAGGGGTGTGCAAAAAAACCCGAAATCGAAAACTGAAAAAACTGAATTGAAAAACCGGTTAACCAAATAATTTTTTCACAAAAATCGGTTCTGTTAAACGAACCGAAAAAAATTTCAGTTTTCGGTTCAGTTACAGTTCAGATAATTTGAAAATTCGTTTACCGGCGGTTAACTGAACCAAAAATAATTTTATTTTTTAAAAAATTATACACAAAAAAATTGAAAATTTAGGTAAGAAAATGCACTTTTTTATTATTTATAAATGGCAACCAGAGTTTAAGTTTTATAAAAAGAACTTAAACATAAAAAAATGAAAAATTTAGGTAAGAATGTATACGTTTTTTTATTATTTGTGAACGGTTAGCCGGTAACCGAATCGAAAAATCGGTTAACCAAACCGAAAAACCGGTTAACCGACTTTTTCTGTGCAGTTGCGGTTTGAGTTTTGGACGAATCGAAATTTTCGGTTAATAAAAAATGGTTAACCGAAATTTTCAGTTCGGTTACGATTCGTAATTTTTTTGAACTGAAAAGCCGGTTAATCGATTTTCGGTTAACTGAAACTCCGGTTAACTGATTTTCAATTAACTGAAACTCCGGTTAACCGATTTTGCACACCCCTAGCATTAGCCTATGTACTTTCTTAGAAATATACAGTACTTGTTAATTGTTGCATTAATCTACCAAATGCAACACTTGTTTACAAAGACAAGTGCAACACTTTCATTACCCATGTGTAACACTTTGTGAGTCAAATTGCAACATTTTTACTTCCTAAATACAATGCTTTTTTTTTTTTTCCATTCGATATGTATGTAAGTGAAAAATTTATTCTCAACAAAAATATTATAATACCGGGCTCTACGAATTGCCAATGAGGCTCACCCATCATGTGAGCTATATTTCCTATAAGTTCACCCATGTCTTAGCTTAGCACGCATAATTCTGGAGTGATTTGACGAATTGATCACTTATCCTGTGAGCTTTACTTTGTCGATGTATGTATCATTATTAGTCCATTTAAATGTTAACTAGGTGTACTTTAGAATATTATATCTTTTAATAATGCTTAATTATTATAAGATATGTAATTATGAATATCAAAACTAAATATGGTAAAGGGTTACCTTTTATGACAAATATTACTTCTTTCTCATCTCTATTACTCTCTCCCTCCCACAATTTTTCTTAGATATGTCCAAATTTTTTTTTTCACGCTACCAATCTTTCTTTCAATATGTCTTTATCCGACCTTCATTTTCCTATTTTCGTGCCCCATCTATTTTATTATTGTATCTAAAATGGCAAACCAACTGTTGTTTCGTCCCATTTTTATCTTTCTAATCAAAGTTTTTTATCCCAAAATTTTCTGTTAAAATACTCATTAAATGCATTGCTATCCAACAAATTTGCATCCTTTTTATATCATAGTAATTATCTATTAGATAGCATATGATTCTATTAAAATGTGTATTTTCCCTATTTAAGAACATATAAATGGCATGATTGAACTATGTGTTTTATACTTTATCTAAGTTATATAAATATAGGGTGAAGGACAAAATTTTCGTGACCTCCCGCAACAAGACCTTGTTTGGTTGCGCTCTCCGGAAAAAAAGTTTAAATATTTGATAGAGAATTATTTGGTTACCATATTCTAAATGTTTGTCCTCCATATATAATAGTAAATATCGATGATTGTGCTGATCAATGTTAGATAGTTTGATGATACACGACCATTTGATTGAATTGATTTTCTTAGAAGTCGTTCCACAATTAAGGATTGAACATGGTCTTCAATTTCTCAATCAAAATATAATCAAATGTATTTAACCCAATAAGGTTCTTCTAACATCCTGTATAACATTATTCCATCAATTTGCATTGGCCTATCATTACCTAGCATTTCTCTCTGTTGGCTAAAACTTTAAAAATGACAGGGTTTCATTTTAACATGTTTTGTGTTATGCACTTCAGACGAATTTATAATAGGTCGCTAAATATTTGTAATTATACTTTTAGTTCAAGTTTCCTTTTTTCTTTAATTTCTGTATATTTATCTTTGATATAAGAACTATTAGTAATTTCCATTGAATTGAATATCCTCATCAGCACCTGGGGGCATCTGTTACCAAACATCTCTTAAATATAATTTCTTATTCGTATGTTTGTTCGTAACTTTTTTAAAGAAAAACCTATTTACTCAGCTGTAGTAGTCTTTAAAGCTGCTTTGCCAAACCGATTATAATATACTTATAAATGTAACATTTAGAAAATAGGGTTGCATTTCTACTCCAGATCGTAACATTTTAAAATAAATGTTGCATTTTTATTTTAGATTGCAGCATTTTCCAAACAGGTGTTGGATTCTTACTCAAAATATTGCAACATTTATAAAAAATGTTGCATTATATCTCTAAGTGTAACACTTATTACGTGTTGTCATACTAGATGTTAAGTTAACACAGTGTGCAATAATTTTTAAAAGTGTTGCATGCTTGGTGTGACAGTAGATCCATCATGTACCAGTGAGTGAATTTGAAAGAGTTTTGTTATTGAAAATTAATTAAAACTCATGAAAAGGTCAGTCATGTGATCAATGGAGAAGAGTGATCTCCACAATGCAATGAAGGGTGGTCATAAATCGAAGAAATGAGGAGGGAAATCTTCCATCCACAGTGCTAGTGAGGTGACTAGGCTAAGCAATGTACTTCACTAAGTAATGAATAAAATTATATTAAATTAAAGATCAAAATTAATTTAAAATCAGTTAAGATAAATTTTACTAGTCAAATTTAATGAAATGAGATGGAAATATTTTAGATTGAATCAATCAAGTGTAATTTCTGCTTTAACCCCTTAATTAATTGATTTGATCAATCACTATTTAAACATCTACAAATTCTGCAATGCGGAACAAGTCAGGTCCAATAGCACTCGTTGGGATGTAAGGGCAGCCACCGGCTTATCAGACTACTTGTTGTGGCCAGCGGTAAAATTCATCATGCTGCTATCTAAAGGAAAGCGTCTTGAGATTTGTTTGTGAGAGTTTTGCCATGAGGCAAGCAGCATCCCTAATTACTCTTCCATTCACTCATGCTCAAATTCACAAGTTTGAACACCCACACCAGTAAATTGCTTAAACCCCAAACTTATTTTTTTGTAATTTTTATAATTATTGTTCATAGTTCTCATATTTGTAAGAGTTTAAAAGCTTTTAGAATTTTTCTATCACGGAAAAATACTTTTTTAACACTATTTAACACTCAGCTACTTAAATATGATGTCGTTACCCTCAACGGGTCAAATAAATATCATCGCCGCGCAATAATGTTCACCACAAGCAAGTTTGTAGTTAATTTGAATTATAAGATCACCATTTTAGTGTCTACGAGAGCCCTAAGTGTGGCGGAGGCCATTAGAGTGAAGGGCGAAGATCCAATGCCATGTATGATATATGCAGATGTAGTCTGAATACAAGTGTATTTATTATGGGAAAATTGTTTCCAGAGTCTTAAAGGTATCCATGCCTATATAAAGGTCTCTTTTTAAGGTTTGAGGCTCTCCTTACGTAAAAAATTTATTAGAGTCTTGAAGGCTCTTGTTGAGTAGTTTCAATAATGATTAGGGTGGAAAATCTGTCGTCTATATAAATCAAGTCACTTGCACAAATCTAACCTAAAAAAAGCAATAAATGTGACTAAATATAATTTATTAAACTAATTATTCACTAATCCTAATCTAAATGTAATTAATTAAATTAAACTAAAAGAAAGCACAGTTAACACAATCAACACAAAACATCATTGTAGCTAACAATGAGCGTGCAAAACACATAATTTAACTAGAAAAACATTAAATTTACTAGCCAAGAGGAGAGAGAAAAGGGGGGGTACTTCAAAACTTAAAAATCTGACAACGGAGGTTAGACCTCTATTAATGGAGCAAGGGGAAGAAATTTCTAGCTTATTCCACTTATCCTTAACCAATCTACTTAGCAAATACAAAGCTAACCTAGCATGAACCAAAAACTTATCCTCAACTAATCTACTCTAACAACTACTAAACTAACCCATCATGAACCAAACACTTGAACCTTGAAAATGGGTTAAATTTGAAGGTTTGAGAGAAGGGAGAGAAAGGGAGACTGGGCGTAAAGAGAGTGAGAATAACAAGATTACAAAGTAATAAGGCAAGATTAACTCTAAAATCTACTATTCAAAGCATGAACCCGAGCAATAAAACAGATTATCAAATTACAGGGAGAAACTTGGAGAACAAAACTAAATTTGCAACAAAGTAGAGATAAAATGCAAGTGGAGCCACAAAAATTAAGCTTTTATTAACTTGAAAAGAGTATTTGATAGGCTAAAAGTACTCTACCTAAACATACCTAAAATCCTAATTTTGAAACCCTACCTCCATACACAAATGAAGAAAAGAGATTTATATAGACCCCGCGTATGCAAACTTAACATGGTCGTGCCAAGTGGCATGGCCAAACAGTGCCAAGTTCTTGGAATTCGGCATTGGAGCAAGGGCAGAAAAAGGAGGTGGCATAGGTAGCATGTGCTAACTCTTTGTCTTATTTCTCTTCCTTGTTTTTCAAGGAGCTTTTGTGCTTGTTAACCTAGAGTTGCTTCATGGTTATCTCAGGTTATCCACTATGGTTAACCCTGGTTAATGTGACTCACTTTCTGCACATTTTGCATTTATTATCTACCATTTTAGCAATTCTCTTTGTTCCTTACAAAACCAAAAAAATACTAATAAATAACCTAATTTTCCAATTATTATGAGCTAAATCTAAGTAAAATAAGATATACAATTCACTTATATTGAGCCTGAATAAATATCCCCATATCAAGACTTTACTTGTCCCCAAGAAAACAAAATAGGACTGCTAGAGCCAAACGTACTTTCGTAGGAATTATGATTACAATTAGCGTTTAGTTCTCCCAAGTGGACAGGTGAGGTATTCTAGTTCACATAAGATATATGAACAAAATCTTTGAAATAGTTTGGATTTTCCAAAAGCATAACATATACACAAGGTGAAGGGAAATTTATGCACACCTCTAAGTCGATTCTAGCACTTTATCAACCTAGCTACTAAGTCATATACAAGCAAAATATACACTCAACAGACACTTATGCTTTGAATGCACCCCGAATCTCATCTTTCACCCTCATGACACAATGACACGATATGATATGTATGCCTTGGTGCTCCTTAAAAAGTATATTGACTCTTAATGCTAGGCTAGAACTAAGCCAAAAGGCCACCTTTACTTGGCTTATATACTTCCTTTATTAAATGATCAATCTTTCCTCTTTTTTTCTCCTCTGTTTTTTTCCGTTTATCTCCTTATGATCATTCACCTGAGGGAGTAATTGTTAGCTTATTAGACCTTGAACTAATGAAGGAACAATTTAGCTCATATTTTGACTTCTTCCCTAATTAGGGATTCTATTTTACATCTAGAAAGAACTTATTCAAGCCCAAATAGGCAAGCATGCTAGAACCAAACTGGTGAGTGAACTGGTGAGGTTAGTGGGTCAATGGTTAGATCAGTCCAACTGGTTAGATCGGATAAAACCGTTGTATCATATTTTATTAAATTGTAAATAATTTGTTATTTAATATAAGTAAATTTTGAACTTAAATAGGTAGAAAACTTTTAATAAGTACTACCACGAATTTTTAAGTTAGAGTGTTTTAGTAATAAATGAGTAATAAATTTCTTAAATTTCAAAACTTTCTATGAATTTCCTTGTGAGTAACAAAAATAAAATTATTTAATTTGATCAAAAATCAATGAAGAAGTGGACAAGATATATTTTGGATTGTTAATATGTGATCAATTAATAAAAGGATTCAATGGATAGGGAGGAAAATTTAAATGAATAACAAATAGATATAAATTTACAAGTGAACATGTAACACAAAAGTTGTGTTGCGCACTTGGTAGGAAACCCAAGAACTTTAAAGTAGGCAAAGGTCATGGGCTCGAAGCTACTTCACAACACATCATAACTTTTCAATGGTACCCACAAAAAAAAAAAAAAAAACCCACAGGTAAGGGTCTTGAACCGGTCCAAGTACCCTGTCCAACCATGAAAACCGACGGTTTAATTGAGTCTTGACTGACTTAGTAGGGCAGTGGTTTATTGCCAGTGATCGGACCAGACTGTTGTTCGGATCATGGTTGAACCAGTTGAACCGGACAGTCCGGTCCAGTTCTGGTCACATTGCAAATAGGCACATTAGAGTTAGCTCTCCCCAATAATCTCATTTTTCTTCTTTTTTTTGAAGGAGAATATGAAATTCAACAGACTAAGTAGAGTGTCCTCGAACCCAAGTTTCAACAAACTAACACCAAGAGTTAATGTTCAAGCATACAAGGTAGGTGCAATATCGCACATTGAGATGTAGTCATTATGAAAATTGAAAATTACACCATAGGTAAGGATTCAATCATGCATATTGTACCTCTATAAAAATTAGCAACCAAGCCACTAGAGATCACAAAACTAACCAAAATGACACAAAAAATCCCCAAAGCCAATATAAAAGTTAAAAATTTTCACAAAAATATGTACAAATGAGTGCATGACTTCTCCGCCCCCATACCTAAATCTCACAATGTTCTCATTAGGAGTTAAGGGTCACAATCAATACAAAACACACAATATCTACAAAACTAAGAGACCAAAGAAAAGAAGAATGAGATATATTCAAAACGAAAACAAAAGCAAACAAGATAACACATAACCATTAACATGGCACACATATATACAAAAACCAACAACGCAACTATATAACTACAAGGAAAAACACACAACCACCAACAATAAGTATATATAAAACCCAAAATACCACCAACACAAAACATGAACAATATATACATGATGCATAATAGTAATTAATGCAAATTCAAAATTTTTTGATTTCATGAGATGTCTATTTAACCCCATTTGCTAAAACATGGCATTGGATTTTAAATTTAAAAGAAATGATCAAAACAGGAGGATGTGCACAAAATCTAATGTTGGAGTAATCTGGCTTTTTGGCACAGTTCACTATTGGAATTTTGATTTAATTTTCTAGGATAGTTTGTAGGATTCTTATTGGTGCACTTGTCACACTTATGTATCAGCTCAGCCCTTCATGTTAGTTATGTAAGGACTCATTCCCCTCAATGTAAATTTATATTTGATGAATGAATGAGTTGAAGTGTTGGAGGCCATTGCTCCTTCTCGAAAATCTCTTAATCTTTGTCTCTATTTTAGATTGGCAAATTTGGTGGATTAAGCCTTTTAGAGAGAGATTTCATGGAAAGTTTCAATATATTATTAGGATCTCATTTATGGGCACAAATCTCATAATTTCCTTTGGTTCTGTTGATCTTAGAAGTTTGAGGATTCATCCTCATCAAGTCGTTATTAGAGATAGAGCTCCTATTTTTAGTGGTTGTTGAACTAAAAGCTTCACCTCCTTTGATTAAAACAAAAACCCACTCCATCTTTTCACATCCATCCCCAAAAATTCAGACTTTGGTTTCTCAAAATGTCCTTCATTGATCCACCTTAATCAACCCTCTTTAAACCACAAAGTACCCCCAAAATAGCCAAACACCACCCCAAACTCCACAGAAAAGGCCAAAAAACTAGTTAAAAACCAAAACAAAAATTTGGCACTGCCACCCCGTGCCACTTAGCATGCCCATGCAAAAATCCTGCACTGTGGAAATTTGATCCTGAAACTTGCGATGACCACCACGTGCTAACCAACATGATCATGCCAACCTCCACTTCTTTGTTTTAAGACTGTGCTACCCTTGTTTTTAAATTTTTCTTCCTTCTTGCCTGTCTCATTTACTGCCACTTATGGCTAATGAAGGAGATCCCTCTCATTCTAGGGGCATTCCACTTGAACAAACACATGAAATAAGAAGAGATAAAATCATCCTTGAGCTTGAGCAAGTGAGAAGGCTTACAAAGGAGCTTATCACTAGAACCAAGCGTCCTGTTAGAGACCAAAGATTTTGGTCTCAAAAATATAAAACCTGGTCCCTATTTAATTGTTGAGACCGAGCAGAGACCGCGAACTACCGGTTTCGAAAAGCTTGGTCGCAATTCCAATTTCGAGATCAAATTGCATATGCCGATCTCCACCTAAGACCACATTTTGAGACCAAAGTGTACTGGACTCTATTGGAGTATGGGCCATTTTGGTCTCCATTAGAGACCAAAACTAGTCGGTCTCCATTTGAGGCCAGGAATTTCAGTCGCCAGTGGAGACCAATATTCTTGGTCTTTATTGGAAACCGGCTGTATACCATGGTCTCAATCAGAGATTGGGGTCTTGCTTAGCCAATTTCAAGACCGCATTTTCCCCTCGGTCTTAAACAGATACCATTAATTTAATTTCGGTCTCTAATTTGTCTATATTTCTTGCAACAATTCTTCCTACCTTTACCTAGCGGCTGAACCTGCTATTTACATTTTT
>JAKOGI010000352.1:0-45000 GCA_029747015.1 Carnegiea gigantea | reverse complement strand
AAGATAGAGTTCATTCTCTCTCATTTAAATTCTCTCTTGCTTATCTTTGATTTGGCTAATCAAAGTGGTGTTCAAGTGAGTCTTAATCTTACTTATGGTGGTGTGCCTTATCCCTAAGTATGATTACGAGCCATAGTGTAATCAAGGTGGTGTGTCTTATCCTTCTTCATAGTAGATTATCCTTCTTTCTCTTTGCTTGAACTGAAACTAGTTTAGGCTAATTTACGATTTTCTCTTTCTTTTACCTTTGTTCTTGCTTTGCTTTGGTTCTTGGGGACTTAATTTCTCCATTTCCTTGCTTGACACATCATATTTGGTATCAGAGCTTAGGCTACCCTCTTGGCCTAGCTTCCAACCCAAACACATTCCCAAATACAAACCACAAAACTTGCTATTTTCACCCGTGCCAGGCAGAAATGTAGCACTGCCACCCCGTGCCACCCTTGTTCCATGCTATTTCACTTATTTAAAGCCACCTAGCTTAAGCATGGCCAGTAACATGAGCTTGGAGGAAAGATTTGAGGCCCTCATGAGGAACTTTGAAGAAGTGAGGAGCCAAAATGAATACTTGAAGAAGCAACTTGCAAAATCCATGAGCAACCAAAGAAGGAACCTTCGATGTACTCCTTCCCATGAGTCTTCCGAATCTAAGCAAAATAATGAAGAAGAGGATAGCAACCCCTTTGCTTCCTCTAGTGATGAGGGTCATCCAAGAGCAAGAAGAAATCAAAGAAACCCCCATCCTTCCTTGGATTTCAAGGTCGAGATTTCGGAGTTCGAAGGTCGTTTGGATTCGGATGAGTTTCTTGTGTGGCTACAAACCGTAGAGAGGGTTTTTGAGTACAAGGATGTACCCGAAGACAAGAAGGTGAAGTTGGTAGCACTTAAGCTATGAAAGTATGCCTCTCTTTCGTGGGAGAACTTGATTAAGAAAAGGGATAAGAGAGGTAAGGCAAAGATTAGAAGTTGGGAGAAGATGAGAACAAAATTGAAGGATCGTTTTCTTCCTCCCTCTTACCTTCAAGACAACTACTCTAAACTCCATAACCTTCAACAAGGGAGTTTGAGTGTTGAAGAATACAAAAGGGAGTTTGAGAAGCTCTTGCTCAAGTGTGACATCCAAGAAAGTGAAGATCAAACTATTGTGAGATACTTGAGTGGTCTTGATCCAAGGTATGCTTATGTAGTTAAACTTCAACAATACTCCTCTTTTGATGATGTTTGTGTTCTAGCCCATAGAGTTGAACAACAAAAGAAGTCCAAGCCCTTCAAGAAAGACCTACCCAAACCTCCTTTACCCAAGAGCTTACCCTTTAACAAGGGGAGTTTCTAACCCCCTCCTAAACGCACAACCTCTCTTCCTAACACCCCCTTAAAGAACCCAACTCCACAAAACAAACCCCCATTCGGCACTAACTCCAACCGAAGGTGTTACAAGTGCAAAGGCTTGGGTCACATAGCTTCGAAGTGCCTAAACCAAAGAGTTATCACCTTGGCCGAGTATGGAGCAACTCCAGTGGTGGAGGAGGAAGAAGAGGAGAAAGACTTATGTCTCATGGAAAGCATGGAGGAGGTAATAGAAGAGGCGGATGAAGGGGACTTGCTTGTCCTAAGAAGAACTTTGAGTGGTCTCAAGGGAAGTCAAGATGAGCAAAGGGAGGACATCTTCCATTCAAGATGCACCATCAAAGGAAAGGTATGCTCACTCATCATTGATAGTGGGAGTTGCACCAACGTTGCATCCACAAGCATGGTAGAAAAGCTCCAACTAAAGGCCACGGCTCACCCTCACCCCTACACCATTCAATGGTTGAACCAAGGTAAAGGCCTACAAGTTAACTCTAGATGCCTTATTTCTTTGAGCATAGGCAAGAATTATCATGATGAACTTTGGTGTGATGTTATACCCATAGATGCTTACCATATTTTACTAGGGAGACCTTAGTTATTTGATAGGATAGTCTTGTATGATGGTTTCTTAAACACTTATACCTTCACCAAGGATGGAAAGAAGATTACCCTAGCCCTAATTTCCCCCTCTCAACTCACAAAGCCCAAACCACAAAAGAGCCAAGATCAAACCAAAATGCTACTTACCCTTGGAGAACCTTTCCTTAAGGCCTCACAACATGAGTTCAAGGCTTGGAGAGAATGATTACTCCTCACCCTTGAAGAAATCGAAAATCCTCCCTACCAAACTCACCCTCTTGCCATCTCTTTACTTGAGCAATTTTCACATGTGTTCCCAAGAGAAATACCCCACGGCTTCCCTCCAAAAAGAACCATCCAACATCACATTGACCTTATCCCTTGTGCTATCCTCCCAAACAAACCGGCCTATAGAATGAACCCAAAAGAAACTATGGAAATCCAAAGGCAAGTTGAGGAGTTAACAGCCAAGGGTCTTGTGAGGGAAAGTCTTAGCCCATGTGCCATGCCTGCCCTTCTAGTCCCAAAGAAAGATGGTTCAATGAGGATGTGTGTGGATAGCCGAGCCATAAACAAGATCGCCATTAAGTATAGGCATCCTATACCTAGGTTGGAGGACATGTTGGATGAGCTTCATGGTTCAAGAGTCTTTTCCAAAGTGGACTTAAGGAGTGGGTATTACCAAATTCAGATTAGGAAGGGATGACTGAAAAACCACATTCAAAACCAAAGAGGGATTGTATAACTGGTTGGTCATGCCCTTTGGACTTTCAAATGCCCCCAGCACTTTTATGAGATTAATGAACCAAGTGTTTAGACCATTCATTGGACAATTTGTTATGGTTTACTTTGATGACATTTTGATTTATAGCCAAAGTGAGGAAACACCTTGATCATCCCACCCAAGTCATGAAAGTCCTTGAGAAAGAGAAGTTCTATGGTAACTTGAAGAAGCGCTCATTCTTCACCCAAGAAGTCACATTCTTGGGGTACATTATCACGGCTCAAGGAATCAAGGTGGATGAGAGTAAGATTGAGGCCATTCGGTCATGGCCTACACCTTCAAGTATTCATGATGTGAGAAGTTTCCATTGACTAGCCTTTTTCTATAGGTGGTTCATTCGGGACTTTAGCACAATCACGGCCCCTATGATCGAAGTAGTCAAGCAAGCATCATTCAAGTGGAACCCAAAGGCACAATAAGCCTTTGAAGAGATCAAGAAGAAGCTCACTCATGCCCCGGTGCTAGCCTTGGCATGCTTTGAAAAGATCTTTAAAGTGGAGTGTGATGCATCCAGAGTTGGTATCGGTGGGGTTCTCACTCAAGAAGGCTGCCTCATTACCTACTTTAGTAAGAAGCTTTGTGATTCTAAGAGGAAGTACTCCACCTATGACAAGGAGTTTTATACTATCATTCGATCACTTGAACATTGGAGCCACTACTTAGTGGCAAATGAGTTCATTCTACACTTCGATCATAAGGCCCTCAAGCACATCCAAGGGCAACACAAGCTCAACTCTCGCCATGCCAAGTGGGTAGAGTACTTGCAAACCTTTCACTTCACCATCTAGCACAAGTCCAGGAAATTGAACAAGGGTGCCGATGCTCTTTCAAGAAGGTATCTCTTATTGCTTCAACTTAATGCTTGTGTTCTTAGATTTGAGCATTTGAAGTCAATTTATACCAAGTATAAGGATTTTGGGGAGTTGTTCAATGAATGCAAGAGACACCCCAAGGGAGAGTTCCTAATTTAAGAAGGATACTTGTTTATGGGCACACGGCTTTGTGTCCCAAATTATGGAACAAGAGAGCTTTTGATCCATGAGGTCCATGGAGGTTCCCTACCCGGCCATTTTAGGGAAAAGAAGACCCTTATCATGCTTAAGGAGCACTACTTTTGGCCTTGCATGCATAAGGATGTGCAAGATTTGATCAAGAGGGGTGTAGTGTGTCAAATGCCCAAGAGTCACACCCTTCCTCAAGGCTTTTACACACCCTTGTCGGTTCCAAGTTTCCCATGGGAAGATGTTAGCATGGACTTCATACTTAGATTGCCACGAACTCAAAGGAACAAGGACTCCATCCTTGTAGGGGTTGATCACTTCTCTAGGATGGCACACTTCATCCCATGCAACACGACCCATGATGCCACTTACATAGTCGACTTGTACTTCAATGAGGTGGTTAAGCTCCATGGGATTCCAAGGTCCATAGTGTCGGACAGGGACACTAAGTTCTTGAACCATTTTTGGGTAACCTTATAGAAGAAATTTGGGACTAAGCTCAAGTATAGCACCACTTGCTATCCCCAAATAGATGGGCAAACCGAGGTTACTAATAGGACTTTGGAAGTGCTACTGAGGACTTTGATGAAGTCCAATCTCAAGTCATGGGATCAACTCCTAGCTCACGCCGAGTTTCCCTACAACAAGACTCCTAACAAGACCACGGGGATGTCCCCTTTTAAGGTGGTTTATGGGATTGAGCCACTCTCCCCTCTTGATCTCACCCCATTGCCCAGGGACTCCAAGCCTAATGTGGAGGCCACCAAGAGAGTCCAAGAAATCTAAGAGCTCCATAAGAAGATTAAGGGGAAGATTGAGCAATCCAATGCCACTAATCAAGCCCAAGAAAATAAGCATCGAAGGCAAATCATCTTCAACCCCGGTGATTTCGTTTGGGTGCACTTAAGGCAAGAGCATTTCCTCTCCAAACGCCAGTCAAAATGCATAACTAGGGCCGATGGTCCAGTCTTGGAGAGGATCAACAACAATGCTTACAAGATCAATTTGCCCAGAGAGTATGGGGTATCCGCCACCTTCAATATGGCTGATTTATCACCATACTTAGAAGATGATACCTTGGAGAATTTGGGGGTAAATTCTTCTCAACAAGGGGAGGATGATAGGGATCAAGCCTCTAATGATCAAGTCAACATTCCTACTATCCAACCTAGTCAAGAAAAGGAGTCCAAGGCACAAGAAATAGCCCAAATAATCAAGAACATCATGGCTGCCCAATCTACCCAAAATCCAGCGCAGCAACCTGATTTTGTGAGCTTGATTACCATCTTAAATTGGGTTTAAGAAGCTGTAAATCTACTTTTTGGAACCATTAATATGTCAGCTTTGAGAACATATAAAGAGTTCTAGGTTAAGTCATTGGGTAATAAGTCAACTGGGATCACTTTCAGAATGCTATAGAATCTAATCCAGTTTGGACAGTCTAGACGTTTTGACCCACAAATTCTAAATAGTAGCTCCAACTGCCTTTAAACATGAGCCATCTGAAAATAGACTTTCCAAGCTTTCTAATAACACCTATTGGAGCTGATTTGGGAAAGAATTGCAGACGTTATAGCTATTTAAAGTTGGAGGTGGCGCACGGAAAGCGACAGGCAGCCTGTCACTTTCACCTTTTGTACTATGCTTAGTTTTTTGTTCTTTCTCCCATTGGTCATCCATTTGAACCCCTTGTCTGGTTGTAAACGTCCCTTAGGCCCTTCCCCTCCATAAATATGCTCATTCAAGGTTGTAACATTCAGATTTGACATATATGAAAAGATAGAGTTTATTCTCTCTCATTTAAATTCTTTCTTGGTTATCCTTAACTTGGCTAATCAAAGTAGTGTTTAAGTGAGTCTTAATCTTGCTTAGGATGGTGTGTCTTGTCCCTAAGTGTGATTAAGAGCCCTAGTGTGATCAAGGTAGTGTGTTTTATCCTTCTTTATAGTAGATTATCCTTCTTTCTCTTTACTTGAACCGAAACTAGTTTAGGCTAGTTTGCGATTTTCTCTTTCTCTTACCTTTGTTCTTGCTTTGCTTTGGTTCTTGGGGACTTAATTTCTCCATTTCCTTGCTTAGCACATCATATATATATATGTGTGTGTGTGTGTGTGTGTGTGTGTGTGTGTGTGTGTGTATGTATGTATATGTGTGTGTGTGTGTGTGTATATATATATATATATATATATATATATATTTGGAAAGAAATGGACAGAGTTCTGCCTCAAAATGGACCATATCCCAGCCTTAGAGCCTTACATTAGCTCCCTGCAACAATTAAAGTAGAAAAGATATTTGTAAGCTCAATGACTACATGCTGGAAACCATAACTCTATAGGTCACATGCCCGGAGTACACCAAGTAGAAAGTGCAATAATAAAGAAGGGAATAAAAGATACAGCTCTACAAATGACACGTTCGTAGCATAAGGGTTTACATCCCAAAAATAAAGAAAGAAATCAATGTTTCTTTTGCATACATGGACAGTGAATTTAAGGGATTTGATTGACGTTTAGAGCTTATGTATTTCTGAAAATAAAAATGTGATAAATGAAATTCCTTAAATCAACCATCACATCATTGGTCTGCGGGGCTAACAGCCACATAACTCAGTGGTTTTTTTCTTTTTGTGGGCAGTGTGCTAAACATTTGTATGATGTACCTAAATCAATGTTGGTATAGTAACTAAGATAGCCTATTGTAAATCTTAAAACAATTACCTTAGAACAATTCCACTAGAACGCCTTGTGATGCTTAAGGCCGTCTCTCCAATAGGTGAAGGCCTCTTTGTAGTGAGTTCGAATGTTCTTAGATATGGATCGTGCGACATCTTGATGACCAAACCTACGATGGAGCATTGCCCACAAATTAGATCAAAATGTAGTATGGCTCAGGTTCATAGATTTTGAAGGTAAATGACATGTACCCAAAGTCAGTGTTAGGCACAAGTCATTGCCTTGTTAGTAGAATGCTAGGGCCCCCCATAGAACCTCTAGAGGTTACATCTACTGAGAGTCATACTAGGCACAATGTAGTCCCATTAAATTTATATAAGTTTTTCTCCATATGTAAGACACAAACTTACTGCTCATACTCTCTAATAAGCGCTTTTATATACTTCAATTCTAGGATATTTTGTAGCACTTTTTTAGGAGTATTTGAGCTTAATGTCATAATTTATACTATTATTCTTGTTTTATGCTTGAATATGGTTCTTTGATTATATTTGCAGGATTTTACACCATTTGACTCAGCATTTGACCCCTATTTGGGTGCTTATTGACCTGTCACGGAGATACTCCAAGCCCTATGCTCGTAGAGTAAGAGAAGGGCAGAGGAATTCGATTCTAGTCGAGACCACGGTCTAATCGTGGTGGCTGCCACAGATCGAGGTGAGCCTGTAAGTAGTGGCATCTTCATTTTCTTTTGTTGTGTCAGTGAGCATGCTTCATTTGCTGCTTATGAGAGTGTGTTCTCAGGCTTTTGAGAGGAGTTGAGTAATAAAAAAAGTCATCTCACTTCTATTCTCACATCTCTCTGGTTAGAGTTTAGTTTAGTTTAGTTTAGTTTAGTTTTATAGATTTGGAGGGTAAAGGTTTGCTTTCAGAGGCTTGAAGATTGTTGCACAATTCAAGGGTTGTCATTGTTGTAAAGTTTTCTTTTCTTCTTTGAATTTGTTCTTAAACTCTTTTTTTTTTTTTGGGTTGAATTAGAAACATGAGTGAGTAATTTTATTTAATCTAGGGATTTGTTAGCCCTAGTATTGTAGTTGGATCCATTATCTTTGCAATCTTGCGCTGGTTTCGTGATTGGAATGATTCATGGCTATCTTGAGATTGAAATGTTATGAGTGGAATTTGACCAATTTTGCTTGCTTATGTTAGGTAGTAGGGTGAAGTACTGAAAGGTGAAACTCGCTACTAGATCATCTTGGAACTTGATTTAGCAAAACTTGAGAGAGAATTGCTTGTTAAGCGAAGACTTAGCATTCATAGATCTTCAACCTAAGCTAAATCAAAGACACTTGAGAGAGTACTAGTTTAATTCCTTTAGGCAATTTAGTTGATTTCGAAAGAAATGATTAAATTCAACTCGATTATAATTAGTTGAATCATTCAATCTATGAAAAATGCATGCTTAATTCTATGATCCAACTTTTTATTTGGTGAACCAAATTCCTAGATGTTTTACTTTGATTGATTTCCAAATAGTTAATTAGTTTATTTAAATTGACTCACTGAAAAGAATTGATTGCTTAGCAATTTCAATTAGTCATTAAGTCGATAGGTCACCTTGGTCATTGATGATGATTTTTTAATCTATACTACGACACCCGTGCGCTTGTGGACGTGTCAAGTTTTTGGCATCATTGCCAAGGACCAAATAGTTAACAATTGAGTTAGTCTTACAAAATTGACTGAGTGTTTTACTTTATTTTTCTTTTTCCTTTTGATTGCGTTGGTAGTGTTGCTGATTGTGCTTGTAGGAATCTTCTCCCGTTTATGCGAAGTCCATATCTATACGAACCCAATCTTCAGATCGAGAGGACTTTTCGTTTAAAGGGGAAGGAGCAAAAGCTTCAGGAACGAATGCGTAAGGCTAGAAGGACCTCACCAAATATGGCAGGAGGAGGTGACCAAGGAAGGACGCTTAGGGCTTTTGTTACCCCAGGAGTCCAAGGCATCGCCTCAAGCATCGCTCGTCCTAACATTGAGGCAAATAATTTTGAGCTCAAGTCAGCTCTTATTTTCATTATGCAACAATCCCAATTTGGAGGCACCCCATTTGAAGACCCGAACTTACACCTCTCGGTCTCTTTAGGGGTGTGTAACACATTGAAGCTTAGCGGACTCTCTACCGATGCCATTTGACTATGGCTATTTCCCTTGTTACTTAGGGACAGGACGAGAGCATGGTTGCATTATTTGCCTCCAGGATGTATTACCATATGGGATGAGCTTACTAGAGTTTTCCTTGCCAAATTCTTCCCACAAGCAAGATAGCAATTTTAAGGAACAAATCACCAACTTTACTTAAAAGAATGATGAGACACTCTATAAGGCTTGGAAGCGGTTCAAAGACTTGTTGCAGTTGTGGCCTCACCATGGCCTTCAACGATAGATGATTGTTCAAGCTTTCTACAATGGTGTGACCCAACATGTAAGGTCCCCTATTGATGCTGCAGCAGGGGGAACTTTGATGAATAAGACTGAAGGCGAGGCCTAAAATTTGATTGAGGAGATGGCGCTCAACAATTTTCAGTGGTCCAACAATAAGGCCAACCCAAGCAAGTTGGAGGTAAGCTTAAAATTGATGCACTTGCTTTACTTAATGCTAAAGTAAATGCTATGACTCAAAGGTTGGAACGATTAAATGTGAATACTGTGAATTCTAGTGCTCCTCCCCCATCATGTGAAATATGTGGTTCTATTGACCATTTAACTGAGAATTACCAAGTTGGGAGTCCTTTTGTCCAAAACACTAGCGACCAAGTCAACTATGTCAATAATTTCAACCCAAGACCACCCAATGACTTTTGTTTAAACACTTACAATCCAGGTTGGTAGGACTATCCAAATTTCTCATATAAGCCTAACCCTTCCATAATGACCCAAATGAATGCTAGGTAACCCCCTGGATTTCAAAGACCTCCCTTTCTCCAGCAAGCCCACCAAAAATCCAACCTATAGGGTATGATGGAGAGTATGCTTTTGGCGCAACAAAAGCAAGATGAGTATATAAAGTAATTAGCCTCTATGGTTGATGTGCTTACAACTCATAACAAGATGTTGGAAGCACAAATAGCCCAATAAGCTAGCTCTTCATCTACACCCCAAGGTAGATTCTCAAGCACGCCAGAGCCAAATGTTAGGGAGCTATGCAACGCCATGATCCTAAGAGGGAGTAAACAACTTGAGGGACCTAAAGGGGTAACCAATGATGACTCTTTGCATGATAAGCATGGTGATAATGTTGAGATTGTTGAGAAAGAGGTGTCTATTCCTTCTGATGATTTTCATAATGATGATGTTATAAAGGATGTTAACGTGGCTCGTAAAGACTCTAAGAAACCCTTCCCCAAACCTTACACTCTGCCTTTACCATTCCCTCATAGAATGGCTAAGTCTAAGCTTGATTCACAATTTAGGAAGTTTTTTGAGGTCTTCAAGAAACTATACATTAATATCCATTTATCGATGCCTTGTCTCAAATGCCCTCTTATGCAAAATTTTTGAAAGAGATTTTGTCTAATAAAAGAAAACTAGAAGAGCATGAGACCGTTACCTTGATTGAAGAGTGTAGTGCTGTGATCCAAAACAAGCTTCCCGCTAAGCTTAAGGATCTCGATAGTTTCCCAATTCCTTGTCTGTTAGGGAATATGTCTATTGAACGTGCTTTGTGTGATTTGGGGTCAAGTGTGAGTTTGATGCCCCTTTCATTATGTGAAAAGTTGGATTTAGGAGAAATGAGACCCATCACCATTTCCCTACAATTAGGTGATCGTTCTATGAAATACTCTATTGGTATTTTAGAGGATGCCCCTATTAAGGTAGGAGATTTATATATCAAGTATACTCTGTCATACTTGAGATGGAGGAGGATACGCACACGCCCATCATCCTTGGGAAGCCTTTCTTGGCCATCGCTGGGTGTCGTGTTAATGTCAAAAATGGTAAGTTGTCTTTTTATGCAACTGATGATCATATGGAGTTCAACTTGTTTAAGGCTTCTTAATTTCCTTCAATTTCTAATGAATGCCATGTGATTGACGTGGTTCATAGTTTGGTATAAGAAACCATTTCTAACTATGAATATGATGACCCTCTTGAGCATTGTAAGTTGAATGATAGTTCCACTAAGGATGCAAATCCCAAAGCGGCAATGGGTGCTCAATTTTTGGAAGCCTCTCTACAAGTTTCACCTATGCTAGCCAAAACGGAAACCTTGGTACCAGATGCGAAGTCCTCATCTGATGAGGAACGTACGCCCCAGATAAAATTGAAACGACTTCCTTCCTCTTTGAGGTATGAGTTTCTTAGGCCTAATTCTACTTATGCTGTGATTGTTAATGCAAGTCTAAGTGCGTCTCAAATTGACTCTTTGCTTAGAATACCTAGAATGCATCGTAAGGCCATAGGATATACTCTTAATTATCTAAAAGGAATTTACCTATCTGCGTGCCTGCATTGTATTTTGATGGAAGATGTTCACAAGCCCTCAATTGAGGATCAAAGGTGGTTGAATTCTAATATGTAAGAGGTGGTCAGGAAGGGAATTTTGAAATTACTTAAAGTCGGTATTATCTACCATATCTTCGATAATAAGTGGGTTAGCCCGGTCCATGTAGTACCTATGAAGGGGGGATGATGGCCATCAAAAATGAAAACAATGAGCTAATTCCTACTAAGACCATCACAGGATAGAGTATGTGTCTTAACTATCAAAAATTGAATAAGGCCACCCAAAAGGACCATTTTCCCCTTCCTTTTATAGATCAAATGCTTAAAAGATTGGCCACAAATTCATACTTTTGTTACTTATAAGGGTATTTGGTTTCTTTCAAATCCTTATTCATCTTAGTAACTAAGAAAAGACCACCTTTACTTTTCCCTATAGTACATTTGCTTACAAGATAATGCCATTTGGGCTATGTAATGCCCCGCTACTTTCCAACGTTGTATAATGGCCATTTTCTCTAATTTTATTGAGGACATAATGGAAGTCTTTATGGATGATTTTTCGGTGTATGGTACAACATTTGACCATTGCTGGTCTTGCAAAGGTGTGAAGATATAAATTTGGTCTTAAATTAGGAAAAATGTCATTTTATGGTATAAGAGGGGATTGCCTTAGGTCATATTATTTCTAATACAAGCATTGAGGTTGACAAAGCAAAGGTGTAGGTAATTGAAAAATTATCCCCACCAACTTCTGTAAAAGGTGTGAGGCGTTTTCTTGACATATCGGTTTTTACCGGCTGCTCATAAAAGATTTTCAAAAATTACAAAACCACTCACACATTTTCTTGTCAGGGATATACCTTTTGATTTTAATGAAGAATGCTTGAGTGCTTTTCTCAAGTTAAAAGAGGCATTGATTATAACTTCGGTGATGCAAGCCCTGGATTGGGGGCTTCCTTTTGAGGTGATGTGTGATGCAAGCGATTATGCAGTGGGGGCAGTTCTAGACCAGAGGAAGGACAACAAGCCATATGTTATTTACTATGGTAGCTAAACTCTTGATGAGACTCAAATCAATTATGCCACGATGGAGAAGGTCCTAGCAGTCGTATTTGCCTTAGAAAAATTCAGGTCTTACTTGATAAACTCCAAGGTTATTGTTTCTGTGATCACGCCGCTCTAAAGCACTTAATGAAGAAGACCGACTCAAAACCCAACCTCATTCAATGGGTTCTTCTCCTCCAAGAGTTCGATTTAGAGATCAAAGATAAGTCCAGAATGGAGAATTCAGTGGTCGATCACTTATCTCACCTAGGCCCTGAGGTCACTCCCAGTGAAGAGCTCCCAATTGATGATTCTATCCCGGATGATCAACTACTTGCCATTTCTCACCAAGCCACCCCATGGTATGTTGATTTGTTGAATTTTAAGGTGTGTAGGGTGTTGCCTCTTGGGTTATCTTATCAACAGGGGAAGAAATTACTTTCTGATGCCAAATATTATGTATGGGAGGAACCTCTCCTCTACAAAATGTGTGGAGATGGGATATACAGAAGATGCTTGCCAGAGGATGAAGTTCATAGTGTCTTGCACCATTGTCATGTTTCGACTTGTGGTGACACTTTGGCCCAGACAAGACTATTGCAAAGGTAGTCCAAGTGGGCTTTTATTGGCCGACTCTCTTCAAAAATACAAGGAAATTTGTTATGACTTATGATAAATGTTAAAGAACGGGGAGCATTTCGAAGCAACATGAGATGCCTTAAGGTGGCATTCTTAAGGTGGAGTTGTTTGATATATGGGAAATTGACTTCATGGGACCCTTTCCTCCTTCCCATGATAATCTCTACATCCTCGTCGTAGTTGACTATGTCTCTAAGTAGGTGGAAGCCATTGCCACCCTAACCAATGATTCCAAGGTTGTCATAAAGTTTCTCCGGAAGAATATTTTTATAAGATTCGGCACACCGAAAGCTCTTTTAAGTGACAACGGCACTCACTTTTGCAATAAACCATTTGAATCACTTTTGAAGGAATATGAGGTCTTTCATAAAGTCCTGCACCCTATCATCCCAAGACGAGTGGCCAAGTTGAGTTATCTAACCGGGAATTGAAGAGTATTTTGGAAAAGATAGTAGACAGATGCCACCAAGATTAGTCTTCGAGACTTGATGATGCTCTTTGGGCCTATCGAACGCTTACACGACGTCTTTAGACACTATCCCATACCGCTTAGTGTTTGGGAAGTCATGCCATTTATCGATCGAGTTGGAACACAAAGCCCATTGGGCAATTAAGATGCTTAATTTTGATCTTAAGGTGGCCAGTGAGAAGGGGGCTTTGCAATTATGTGAACTCGATGAACTAAGATTAGAAGCTCATGAGAGCTCCCTCATTTACAAGGCAAGGACAAGAAATGACAGGACAAGCACATTTTAAAGAAGAGATTTGACGAAGGTGACATGGTCCTTTTGTTCAGTTCCAAGCTGAAGTTATTTCCGACAAGTTGAGATCCCAGTGGTTAGGACCATTTCAAATCATAAAGGTTCATCCTCATGGTGTAGTGGATGTATGGAGTCAATCCACCATGCATTCAAGGTAAATGAACAGCGGCTCAAGCCTTATCTAGTGGGCGACCCCATTGACAAAGTCATCATCCATACGTTTACTAATCCAGAGCATGCATAGAAGTATGATCAAGCTTTTAATTTTAAAAGAGCGCTTCTTCGGAGGCAGCCAAGCTCTTTTATAACTTTGATTCTCTTTTTAGGTAGCTTTTCATAATTAAAAAAAGAGTGAAAATAAGTAAAGAAAAAGAGAGAAGAAGATATACAAAAGAAGAAAGAGAAGAAAAAAAAAAGAAAGTAAAAAAGAAGAAAACACAAGAAAAAAAGGAGGCAAAAAAGGTGGGCACCACGATCTATATCACTCAAATGCGGCCTGTGGCATACCCACCAGTAAAACAAAAAAATCAGGTGCCCAACAGACACCACGGTTAGACCGTGGTGCCCTTACGAACCGTGGTAGTCTGTTACGGGCCGCGGTCAAGGGTTTTGACCGTGGTGCCCCTTCCCTTCCCCCACAATCATCTTCAGCCTTGGCTCTTTCTGTCTCTACCTCCCTTTTTCTCTCTGTAAAACCTTCATTGTTGACCATTCAATTTCTCCCTTATTTTTTCCCATTTTGACTGCATTTTTGCTCAAAATCTTCCCTTTTCTCTTTATCTTTCTTTTTCTCCAACAAATTTCATCTCTTTCCATCATTTCTTCTCCAGGTTCATCTCACCTTTACCTATCCACCATAACCATCTTCTTCTCTCTAATTCTTCCTCTTTTTCACTTAAATTCTTCATTTTTCTTTCTCACTTCTTATTTTTTAGATTTTTGTTTCAATTTTCTTGCATTTTGAAACCATAGCACCCACCAAGAGATTAATGAGCATTAAGGAGGCGGGAACATCTAGCTAAGCACCATCCCAACCTCAACAGACCTCACGAACTTCCACCAATGCACGAGCCCAAAGTAACATTCCTTATCCTCTTAGTTTAACTAACCCCAAACATGGTGCTAGATATACTTGCTTGAATGAACGAATAGTACTTATGGTAACTCGTTATTATGATGAGGAATTATTAGGTCGTTTAGGATTGTTGGATGATGTACGGTGATTGTTTGCATGAGGAGGCATAGAACATTTTATTGAGATTAAAGAGCATACATATCGGGACCTCACCTTAGAATTTTCAAGCACTTTGCACGTTGAGGTCACTCAAGGGCCTCAATGTCAAGCGGGGTATATTTTCTTTTATTACAAGAGTAATTTTATAAGTTGAACTTAGGTACCTTTAATAGTATATTTGGTTTTTCACCTAGTGCGGATTTACCCAACCATCAAGTCCCCTGAGAATTCAACCCAAATGCATTTTGGGGCGAGCTTTCGGGGAGTGTTAGGTACAATACTAGTTCTTCCAAGTGCACCCATGTTTGGAACCTTTGCATTTGGGTAGCCTAGCATATTGTCGCTTGTTGTTTCTTTGCTCAGAATGATGGTTTGAATGTCCCAAAATTGTCTGAGTTATATTTTCTATCCTGCACGTTTGATGGTGTCCAAACTGACCCTTGGGCATTCTTGACCCAATAATTGTATAGTGCTGCTATTAGCACTAAGGATAAGGTAGTCATTGGTGGTATCATCACCATCATTGCTAGATTTTTGGGAGTTGAACCCAATCCTGAGGATTGCGTTTTTGGGTCCTTTTAAGCTAATGAACTTTTGTAGAGGCTGGATATTTGTGCTGAATTTATCCTGGGGATCGACTTCTGCCAGTAACAACCCAAATGTACATAATTCACTATTTGTGTTCTCTTCATTAGTTTCACCAATTAGAGGTAATATCCCAAATGATCGGGGTATTACTGCCGTCCCAAAAAGGACAAGGCTTTGCTTGTCAGCAATAAATATAGTAACGCTAAACAACGTTTACATCACAAGGCATTCACATAATTAAAACCCATCAAAACCATATATGAACAGTTCTAACATCAGAACTGTTTAATTATCTCAAGGTTTACAACAAAATATAGTAACTCTTGTAGAGTATACAATTCCAACAACAAAATATTTCATAATACAGTACTAAAAGCATCTCAATACTAATACACCACAGTTCCATTCAGACTTCCTTGCTCACTTATCACCTCCGGCCGGCCTAATAGCTTGAGGGCGATTCACTGAACATTTGCCTAAAACAACATGTGAAAATATTTCGAACTGTCAGCTGAAACGCAATACATGCATTCCTATATTGTTAAACATTCATCGAATAATTGGTTAGGCCTGCGTTGCAATTCATTTTAATTTTAAAATAGAGAATAAGATAAATACAAAACTGCATTATCAATCATTATCTGATAGTGAACCCCAAATAACTATTGCGATCTGAAGATAGGTATACACCTGCCAAGTCAATCAGGGGACCTAATCTATAACCGCACGGGTAACTGAAGGGCAATGCCCTATACCTGGTAACTTATGGGGTCACTAATTATGTGATAAATCACTGATTAAACTGATTCATTGATGTACTTATCAAAACATTATAATTTTGACAAATACGTGTTGATTTCTAAAGATACAAACAATGAACGTACCTGAGACTTTAATAAAATCTCACTGAGTCAGATTATGCACAAAAGGGGAGGAAATGATAGATTAGCCCCTGACTCTATACAAAAATATGATTATAGGAACATATAGTTAGTAAATGCATTTATTTTCATAATTGATAGCTTTAGTAAAAACAAAATATGATCCCCACAATAGGGTTTCCAAAATGGGGCTAGAACGTAAGTGTACCAGTTTTGGTAGAACCTGCATAGTTCTAGCAAAATGGCCATAACTTTGTCTATAGAATCCAGATTATGGCGATTCAAAAGCCATTTGAAAGCTAACACAATGATCTATTTACCCAACAAAAGTTATAATTTTTTGATGGGCCGATCATTACTAGTTTATTGGAAACATTTTCCCTATTTTCTGCCATTTCCCAGCCCCCACTATCATTGCTTTTTCTGCTCTTTTCACACAAATCCTTATCTAAAGTCAATCCTTAATATCATGTAACCAAGCTTTGATCCTTACCATCACCATACAAAGCCACCATACTCAATTTCACTTCATGATCATATACATGAAAGATTCTTTTCTCAATCAAATATATACAAACAACATGCTTAATGCCAAAATAATTCAAACCATGCATTACTTGCCAAAACCTTAGCTTCTAACAACTTACCTCTTCTTTATCTCATCCTAAAATCATCAAAAACACCTCATAAAGATTATTAGAGATGAAAAGCACTAAATTAAACACAAACAATCCAAGAAAAACATAATTCCAACCTTAAGTTTGCATGATCATGAATAAACCTAAGCCTAACATGCTCCAAACTCAATCAATCATTAAAAATATCAAAATAACTCTTGTTTCCATCCAGAGAACATGATCAAAACTCAAATCAACGTAAACAATAATCAAAACCAAAAATCCAAAGAAACAAGCTTAGGGTTACTCACTTTGAACTTGAAAAAAAAGTAGAGATGGAGGTGATGTTCGCTGGTTTTAAGGATTGGGGATGGTGGCTAGTTGTACTAGGGTGCCAAGAGGGTCGGAGGCGGCCAAGGCTGGCTGAAAAACACCAAGAGCAGCAACAACAGGTAGAGGGGGTTGGCCGTGCCTAGAGAGAAAGGACTGAGATGTGGGTTGAATCTTGGTTATATTCTTTTGACTTATCAACAACTTGCCTGAATTTACACCTCTAAAAACAGCTTTCTACTAACCATGGTTAAGCTTGAATCATGGTTATTAGCTAAGTTAATAATGCAAACTTGTTAGGCTTCAAATTCGGTCGAAATAAGCTGGGTTCAGAAATAAAATGCCCTATAACGATAATGTTTTCACGTAACTCAAAATTAAATTTTTGTAATGTTACAGAAAACAAAATGAATCACTTTGATTATAATTGTGAGGGTCTACTATCAATTCTCCCAAAATATTCGTTAATAATTAAATAAGTAAATAAAATCCGAATTGCCAAGTGAGGGCCCAAATAAAATTTTCCCAGCCGAAATGATTAAATGCGATAAATAAATATAAGAAAATAATTAACGTGAGGTAATTAAATAAATAAACATAATTTAGGGTTGGGCTATACAGCCTTCCCCCCTTAAAAGGTTTCGTCCTTGAAACTTATAAACTTTGTCATGTCATGCAAAAGTACCTCAAATAAATATGGGTACTTGGCTTTCATTTCCTCTTCAGTTTGCCAAGTTGCTTCTTGGGACGTATGGTTTGTCCGAAGCACCTTGACTAAAGGTATCTGCTTGTTGCGCAGCTGCTTAATCCTACGATCTAACAGTTGGACTGGACGCTCCTCATATACTAGATCCTCAGTGATTTTAATAGGTTCAGATACAATGGTGTAATCTGGATCTAGGATATACTTTCTGAGCGGAGAGATATGATACACGTTATGCACATGTTCTAGTTCTATCGGCAGGTCCAATCAATATGCTGCAGGATTGAACTTTTCAATGATTTTATAAGGTCCAATATATCTTGAACTCAACTTGTCTCGTACTCCGAACCTCTTGCTACCCTTAGTTGGCGAAACTTTCAGAAAAACTTTATCGCCTACTTGAAATTCCAAAGGCCTCCTTCTCCTATCCGCATAACTCTTTTGCTGACTTTAGGCAACCCTAATATGCTCTTGAATCCTTCTTATTGTTTCAATGGTTTCATGGATCATTCGGGACCTATGATCAATGTCTCATCCAAATCACTCCAGCACAGTGGGATTCTATATTTTCTTCCGTATAAAGCCTCAAACGGGGCCATTTTGATAGCGAATTGGTAGCTATTGTTATAAGAAAACTCCACCAATGATAAATCGTCTTCCCATTTCCCTTGGAACTCCAATACACAAGCTCTTAACATGCCCTCCAGAATTTGATTCACTCTTTCAGTTTACCCATCTGTTTCAGGGTGATAAGAGCTACTAAAGTTCAATTTGATCCCAAAGGCTTTTTGAAGTACTGACCAAAAACGAGCTTGGAATCTTTGATCCCTGTCTGATACTATGTCTAAGGGAATCCCGTGCAGATGGACTATCTCTTTAACATATAGTTGGGCAGTTTTTGAATTCCCTAAGTATCCCTAATTGGTAGAAAATGGGCCGACTTAGTAAGTCGATCAACTACGACCCAGATAGCATTCTTCTTTAAGGTAGAAAAGGATAAACCCATAACAAAGTCCATTAAGATTGAATTCCACTTCCAAGTGGGAATTTCTAGGGGTCGCCGTTCACCCATGGGACAATGCTCTACTTTAACCTTCTGGCATGTTAGATACTTGTCTATATATTCTGCAATCTCTTTCTTCATATTCTTCCACTAGAAGTATTGTCTTAGGTCTCTGTACATCTTGGCGCCTCCTGGGTGCATCGAGTAGCGAGTATTGTAAGCCTCCTTTAGGATCTGTTTCCTCAGTTCCTCATTTTTGGGTATACATAGGCGATTCTGAAATCGCAGCATCCCATCCTCATACACTACAAACCCACGAGACTTCATTTTCTCTAAACTTTGCTTTACTCTTTGGAGTTCAGGATCACTTTTCCGGTTCATTTGAATTTTCTTTGCTGTGGAAGGCTATAAAGTAAGTGTTGATAATTGAATATTTGCTTGCCCATGGGATACTAGTTGAACTCCTAAGGTTTCAAGTTCTCCCAAGAGACTCAATTGAGTAATCACCACAGTGTTTGAGCTATGTTGTGCTGTCCTACACAGGGCGTCTGCTACAAAATTTGTTTTTCCTGGATGATATTGAATCTACAAATCATAGTCTTCAAGCAACTCAAGCCAACGCCGTTGTCTCAAATTGAGCTCCTTTTGGGTGAAGATATACTTCAAACTTTGATGGTCAATATAGATCTTGCACAGTACCCCATAGCCGTTGTCTCAAATTGAGCTCCTTCTGGGTGAAGATATACTTCAAACTTTGATGGTCAATATAGATCTTGCATGGTACTCCATATAAGTAATGTTTTCAAATTTTCAATGCAAAGACCACGGCTGCTAACTCCAGGTCATAGGTAGGGTAATTTTTCTCATATGACTTGAGCTGTCGAAAGGCATCAGCTACTACTTTGCCTTTCTGCATCAGAAAACACCCTAATCCATTCTTTGAAGCATCACTGCAGGTGGTATACTCCTTACCTTCCACTGGTAGCGTTAGGATTGGGACGTAGTTAATCGCTGCCTTTGCTCTTGAGAAGCTCTCTCACACTTCTCTGTCCACTCAAATCTATTCGTTTTCTTTAACAGGTTGGTTAGGGACGAAGCTATTTTTGAAAAGTCCTTGATGAACCTTTGATAATAGTCCCCTAAACCCAGAAAGCTTCTAATTTCAGTGACGATGGTAGGCTTTGAACATTCCGTGATTACCTTCACCTTCTAGGGGTCAACTTTGATTCCTTCTTTTGTAACCACATATCCCAAGAATACCACTTATTCCAACCAAAATTCACACTTCTTTAATTTGCTATAAAGTTGATGCTCTCTTAGGTTTTGTAACACTATCCTCAAATGATCAGCATGTTCATTTGTGTCCTTAGAATAGATAAGGATGTCATCTATGAACACCACTACAAACTTATCCAAATAAAGTCTGAAGACTCTGTTCATAAGATCCATGAAGGCTGCGGAAGCATTGGTTAGGCCAAACGACATCACTATAAACTCATAGTGACCATACCTGGTCCTAAACGCAGTCTTGAAAATGTCTTCAGGTTTAATCCTAAGTTAATGGTACTCTGACCTCATATCAATCTTAGAGAAGACTCCTGCTCCTTGGAGTTGGTCAAACAAGTCATCTATTCGCAGCAAAGGGTGCTTCTTTTTTATGGTGATCTTGTTCAACTCCTATAGTCAATATATAGCCTTAAGGTTCCATCCTTTTTCTTTACGAACAACACTTGAGCACCTCATAGTGGCACACTTGGCCTGACAAATGCCTGCTGTAATAGCTCATCTAACCGAATCTTTAGCTCTTTAAGCTCAATTAAGGCCATACGATATGGGGCTTTGGAGATAGGTTGGGCACCAAGGATTAATTCAATCCCAAAATCAATTTCCCTCTGCAGGGGTAATCCTGGTAATTCCTCAGGAAAAACATCGTCAAACTCATAAATTATAGGAATATTTTCTTCTTTCTCTTCTTTTGTTTGGGTGTGGATAGCACAACACCAATATCCAATACACCCTTAGCATAATAGCTTACTTGCTTCCACCACAGAGATCAAGGGACAAGATTTTTCCTCTCTCTGCCCATAGAAACATACTTCTCTCCCCTTTTTATATTTCAAAATAACCTTAACATTTTCATAGTCAATCTTGGCTCCATAAGTGTACAACCAATTCATTTCCAAAGTGATATCAAAATCAAACAAATTAAATTGAATCAAATCCGCAGGGAAGGTGGTTCCACCAATGGTAATGGGAATAAGTTTATAGGAGATAGGACACTCAATCACAGAATCATTGGGTAGCTTAATCCTATAATTGATTTCCATCCTCGTATCCTCTAAGTTCAATTGCACGGTAGATCGGATGGATAAAAATGAATGAGTAGCACCTGAATCAAATAATGGCTTTGAATTTAAAAAGAGAGTTCCAGTGACTACCGTACCAGAGGTGGCAGCTTCCTTCTCGCTCATCACATACGCCCGTCCTACTACTGCAGGCCTTGGTTGTGGGGCCCCTTGGCGAGGTGGGGCCAACGGTTTTCCTGCAGCCTTATCCACATAACCTTCGTGGGCAGGAAGAAATAAGGTCTTCAGGACTTCCACACCACATGCACTCGTTGGTTCGTAGTCGGCATTCAGGGGTGGTATGATTTGTTCTTCTGCATTTCCCACAGGGCTCTGCTAAGCCTGCAAGACGGCTCTTGGGAGGAGCAGGAGAAGGTTTCTTCGGGTTCACACTCTCACTCAGTGTTCCTCGTTCAAACCATTTTCTCGTTTGGTTGATCGGGTTGAGGGGCCTTAATTATGCCTTCACTCACTCTGCTTCAGCGGCTCACTCATGTAACTCTTGGAAAGTTAAGATTGGTTGCCCAGCTAACTGATTTCGAATACAAAATGTCAAACCCTCTTCAAACCTCCTCATCTTTAACCTTTCAGATGACACAAATTTAAGGATGAACCTAGATAATTCTGTGAACTTACTAACGTACTACCTCACAATCATGTTTCAACTCATCTTCGGCTCCATAAACTCTTTCTCTTTTTGTCTTTGGACCACAACTAGGTAAAATTTTACCCTCAACTCTTTCTCCTACCCTTAACAATGTTCCACCAAACATCAGTTTCACCAAACAAATAATACGTCCCAATGTTTACTTTCTTTTCTCTTGGAACTTTTACAACTGCAAAGATGTTCTCCATTCCTCTTACACATTCCTCTAATGCTACTAGATCATAATTTCCATCATACACTTTAGGGTTGCGGCGTGCTACCCAATCTGCTAACTTATCATCTTTAGGAGGGGTTTTAGTAGGCACTTGGGGAATCTGCTTCATCAATTTAGCTACTAAGGTTGTCCAGTAGTTTGGGTCTCCAATATTATTAGCTAACTCAGGAGGAGTTGGTGGCATTTGGCAAAAATTTGGTGGCACATGATGTGAGGCTTAATCGCCCAGTCCCTGGCCATGATCCGAGTTATCCTCTATATGAATCTCCTCATCGTTTTGCACTGACTTAAACATTCTGATCATACATTAAACAAAACAATTCAATCACTAGAATACCTAAGTATATAAGATCAGCATACCTAACAAATACATTTAATATGACTCAAATATTATTTAAAACAGAACCCAAAACTTTATTATATCATTTCATAATTGCTTATTTGCATACGTAGCTGCCGATTTATATACATGATCAACAAAATATAACACATCTAGCTGACTAAGCAAGATCAACCCTGGCTCCTACCTAAAACACTAACTAGCCCCCAGTCCCTAAGTCTGTCACATGCCCAAAAAAGAAACGGACCATGTCATCACAGTCAGAAAGATTTGACTAACTATATACAATGTCATATGCTACATAAAATGCAACTATCCAATCCGACTATACTATATACATACAATGCTCAAAATGTAATCTACTCAAGTCAACACCTGAAAAAAAAAGCCTAATGATGCCTAGATGGATTGTAATCTGGGTCGGACTCATCCTTCGGCTCCTCGCCTGAGTCAAAGCTGTTGTTCGATGTTCCGAACTCTACCTCGTCAATCTTCTAATTGACCTGCTACTCTCCTACATCCTCTTCGACCTCCTGATCCATCTGCTGCTCCTCTAGTACCTCATCAATCTCCTAATCCTCTTCTGGATTGTCCTCTTCCTCTAGGTGGCCCTCGAAACCCTCCATATGCTGTCGAGCATCTGTGAAGTACGCAGTTCAGGTGAAAAAGGTGGTCACTGTGCTGGTGCAGGTGGTGCAGGCGGGGGATGCACCTAGTGTAATGGAAAGACATGCTGAAAATTCTCCATAGTAATCCCCCTCTGCTCGAACTCCTCCCGTAACATCAACTCTGAAGCGATGGTATCCCAAGCCCCCTGGAACTGGAACCTAGGTCCGTCCCAACCTAGGTTCCCCATCATCATGAAATGATGATAACGGAGCCTGAATTCTACACACAGATCAACCATGGGTGAGGACTATAGCAATCTGAATGCACGGACCGTGATGCTGTGAAACTTGGGAAAATGGTCCTGTGCATGAGCTATCATGCTAGCATGCAATAGTAAAATGTAGGCCACCACAGATGTACCAGGCATCATATTAACAACATAAGGATCCATCTAGTAAGGAAAATACAAATGAGGTGCATATAGAAGATAAGTAATATGCATTTCTGATATCACGAGACTATTTCTAATATAACAAGTCTTCAATAGTATGCGATATTCCTTACTAATAAGTTTTCTCACCCTCCTATATCTAAGCTCCATACTTCGTATCCCACCAAAAAAATCAAAACCTGACTCTAATATCAAATCTGTAACACCCCAAATGTACTTAATTCACTGTTTGCGTTCTCTTTATTAGTTTCACCAATTAGAAATAATATCCCAAATGATCGGGGTGTTACCGCCGTCCCAAAAAGGACAAGGAATTACTTGCAAACAATAAATATAGCAACACTGAACAATGTTTACATCGCAAGGCATTCGCATAATCACAACCCATCAAAACCATATATGAACAACTCTAACATCAAAACTGTTCAACTACCTGAAGGTTTACACCAAATTATAGTAACTCTTGTAAAGTATACAGTTCCAACATCAAAGTATTTCACAATACAGTGCTAAAAGCATCTCAACACTAATACATCACAGTTCCATTCAAACTTCCTTGCTCACTTATCACCTTTGGTCGGTCTGCTAGCTTGAGGGCGATTCACCGAATATTTGCCTAAAACAAAACGTAAAAATATTTCGAACTGTCAGCCGAAGTTCAGCACATGCATTCCTGTATTGTTAAACTTTCATAGAAGAACTGGTTGGGCCGCATTGAAATTCATTCATTTTGGTACAACCTGCTTAGTTCTAGTAAAACAGCCATAACGGTTTTCACATAACTTTATTAAGGCGATTCAAAAGGAATTTGAAAGCTACCACAATGATCTACCTACCCACCAAAGATCATAATTTTTGGTTGGGCCGATCATTACCAGTTTATTGGGAAAAATTTCCCTGTTTTCTGTCGTTTCCTAGCCCCCATTATCATTGCTTTTTCCTCTCTTTTCACACAAATCCTCATCCGAAATCAATCCTTAAAATCATATAGCAAATCTTTGGTCCTTCCCATCATTATACAAAGCCACCATACTCAATTTCACTTCATAATCATATACATCAAAGATTTCTCAATCAAATACATACAAATAACATGCTTCCTACCAAAACAATTCAAACCATGCATTACTTGCCAAAACCTTAGCTTGTAACCAACTTACCTCTTCTTTATCTCATCATAGAATCACCAGGAACACCCTCGTAAAGATTATTAGAGACTAAAACCGCTAAATCAAATACAAATAATCCAAGAAAAACATAATCCCAACCTTAAGTTTGTATAACCATGAAGAACCCTAACCCTAACATGCTCCAAACTCAATCAATTATTAAAAACATCAAAATAACTCTTGTTTCCATCCAAACAACATGATCAAAACTCAAATCAATATAAACAAGAATCAAAATCAAAAATCCAAAGAAACAAGTTTATGGTTACTCACTTTGGACTTTGAAAAAAAAGTAGAGATGGAGGTGATGTTTGGTGGTTTTGAGGACTGGGGATGGTGGCTAGTGATACTAGACTGTTAAGGGGCTCGGAGGCAGCCAAGGCTGGCCGGAAAAGACCATGAACACTAGCAACAAGCAGGGCGGGGCTAGCCATGGCTAGAGAGAGAGAGGAAAGAGATGTGGGTTGAATCTTGGTTGTATTTTTTTGACTTATCACCAACTTGGCTAAATTTGTACGTCCAAAAGTAGCTTTTTACTGATCATGATTAAGCTTAAATCATGGTTATTAGCTAAGTTAATAATGCAAACTTGTTAAGCTTTAAATTGGGCCGAAATAAGTAGGGTTCGAAAATAAAACGCTCCGTAACAATAACATTTTCGCATAACTCAAAATTAAATTTTTGTAATGTTATGGAAAATAAAATAAATCAGTTAGATTATAATTGTTAAGGCCTACTATCAATTCTCCCAAAATTTTCGTCAATAATCAAATAAGTGAATAAAACCTCAATTGTCAAGTGAGGGCCCAAATAAATTTTTCCTCACCGAGATGGTTAAATACGATAAATAAATATAAGAAAATCATTAACATGAGATAATTAAATAAATAAACATAATTTAGGGTTGGGCTATCACCCTGCTGCTTCCCAATGTTGATCGGACCACCTTACTTCATCGGGGTAACCTTCAGTGGGTCTCTGGCGATGCCAAGATTGTTCAACCTGTACCTCCTCTAGCCCCATTTACTTCTCAAGCCGGACCTAGTTGCTCTTACCACTCACCCCTCACTGATTATGCTGACCTCCAAGTCACCCTTAGGTCTATTCAGGAGGAGCAATTGTCCCTTCAAGTCCATGTTACATTTGAGAATGCCGCTCTTCGTGACTTTGTTCAAGAGCAGCACGATCAGCTCCGTGGGATGCTTGCTATCCAGACCTAATACTTTAAGGATTATAAGGCTTGTTTAGAGACCTAGCGAGATTGGCATATCTCTTATAGTCAACCTCCCCAGCCTCCTTCCCTACCTTCCTTCTGATTACTTCTTGCTACTCTCCTTGCCTTTTCTTCTTTGTGCTCACATTGAGCATAATGTTTTGTTCAAGTATGGGAGAGTCAGTCAGTTAATTGATGGCGTCTGATGCCTAACTTGGTTTCTCGTGTGCTTGTGTATGTATATATTACTAATGCTTACATTTAGAGTTGCATTTTCCATTTAATTTTGCGTAACTGGAGCATGTTAGAGTACATTTAGGTTTCTTTTCACGTTAGGTTGCATTTTAGGCTTTTTATAGTTCCTTTTCATAGTTTTTTCATTTTCTTAGTTTTATTATTAGGAGTATGCATTCACTAAAATAACAAAAAAATCATAAAAACAAAGAAAAAAAGAGAAAAAAAGAGAAATCCTCATATGATGATCTTTATAGATTAGGTAGACTTCTTTGGTTTAGATTGATCCTTTGATTTGCCCAATTGTGCATAAAAATATTTGAGAATGAATTTGGGAAAATGAGCTTCATGCTTTGATCATATGTTGAGTAATAAATTTGCTAAAATGAGCTTCATGTTTTGCTCATATGTTGAGTGCGAATTGATTACCCCATGACTCTTTATATGAATGTTGGCATATGTCAACTAATGAGCTAGGTATGACCTTGGTAGATGTATCATGAGGCTTTAAGCTTTTTAAAGACCAATTTATCAATTTAGTCTCTTGTCAATTCATGAGCGACTCTTCCTTGGCATTGTTTCTTTAGGACTTGCTTTGACTCTCATTCAATATCACATTTTGTATATGCATTTAGGTAACATGATTAAGGCATTCTTTGAGTTGTTAACCCAAAAGACCAAATAGCTACCCTTGTTATGCATTCTATATCCCTTGCTAGCCCCTTTGAGCTTAAATCCATTTTTATTGATTTGAACCTTCGAACATAGCCTTTGGCCCAAATAATTATCTTACCCTTAAGCCAAGATTAGAGGAGCATTTCATCCTCATAAATCAAGTTTGATTGGGAGTTAGTAAGCTGTGTTAAGATTCTTTTTGGTGGATTTGGTTGGTCGTTTGGTGAAGGGATTTGTGTCTTGCGTTATATATAAGAAATCCCTTATCTTATTGTACAAAGATTAGAGAAGAGTTGAAATTCAATTTTGATATGAATCTTCTTGGCCAACTCTTTTGAAAAGAAAAAACCAACGAAAAGAAAAGAAACAAAAGGCAAAAAAAGAAGCGAAATAAAAGAAAACAAAATGAAATAAAAGAACCAAAAAAAAGAGTGTTGGCCTTATTTGGGTTGTAAAATATATGTTTGACTTTCAATTCCTTCTCTCTTCATTTGGTTACAAAAGGGGATGTATTTTGTAGTTAAATTGCATTAGTTAAAGGAGAGTGTTGCCTAAGCGCATTAATTGGAAGCATTTAGCTCTTAGTCTATGGCTTCTAGCTCTGCATTTCCAAAACATTCATTTCCCTCTTACCTTTATCCATAGCCCCGTTACAACCTTATAAAAGTCCTCATGATTGTCTAATGTGCATTACATACTAGTGATGGCAAACTGGAGAGTTTTATCAAGCTTATGGTAGATTTGAATTTATGGAATGAGAATTGAGGAAACCTCCCTACATTTTCAAACACATGAGTGTTGAGTGCCACATGACTATAGTGAGGTTCTACAGGTATTACTGGCTCCATTTGTTTCATATGTTGATGTGATTGTGTTTGATGATTTGGGAGGTTCATTTAGCCTTCACATTGTGCTCTGCAAATTGATTTCAAAAGCTTCATTTTCTAGTCTATTTGTTAAATAATTTTTGTACTTTTGGACTAACTGTGGATTGGCTTCGCTTTTAAGTTGCTACCAATGTCTAACCTGAGGAGGTTATGAATAACTTTCAGTCTTAGTGTAACTTAGGGACAAGCAACGATTCAAGCATGGGGGAGTTTGATAAGTGTTGTTAGATACTTCATTTCTAGGACGTTTTGTAACACTTTTTCGGGAATATTTGAGCTTAATATCATAATTTATACTCATATTCTCGATTTATGCCTGGGTATGGTTTTTTGATGGTATTTGCAGAATTTTAGACCATTTGCCCCAGCATTTGACCCCATTTGAGCGCTTATTGACCTGCCACAGAGGTGTCCCAAGCCCTATGCTTGTGGAGCAAGGGAAGAGCAACAGAATTCGATTTCAGCCAAGACCACGGTCCAACCATGGTGGCTACGATGTATCGTAGTGGGCCTGTAACTGCTAGCCTCTTCGTCATCCTTCGTTGTGCAACTGAGGATGTTCCATTTGCTACTTATAAGGGCATGCTCTAAGGCTTTTGAGAGGAGTTGAGCAACAAAATAAGTCATGTCACTTCTATTCTCACATCTCTCTAGTTAGAGTTTAGTTTAGTTTAGTTTATTTTTTGAGATTTGAAGGGTGAAGGTTTGCTTTTGGAGGCTTGAAGATTGTTACACAATTCAAGGGGCTTCCATTGTTGCAAAGTTTTCCTTTCTTTCTTTGAATTTGTTCCTAAACTCTTTTTTTTTTGGTTGAATTAGAAATATGAGTGAGTAGATTTATTTAATCTAGGGATTTGTTAGCCATGGTATTGTAGTTGGATCCTTTATCTTTGCAACCTTGTGCTAGTTTCATGATTGGAATGATTAATGTCTGTCTTGCTATTGAAATGTTATGAGTGAAATTTGGCTAATTTTGCTTGCTTATGTTAGGTAGTAAGGTGAAGTACTGAAAGGTGAAACGCTCTACTAGATCGCCTTGATAGAACTTGATTTAGTGAAACTTGAGAGAAAGTTGCTCGTTAAGAAGAGACTTAGCATTCATAGATCTTCAACCTAAACAAAATCAAAGACACTTGAGACAGTGTTAGTTGAATTCCTTTAGGCAATTTAGTTCATTTCGGAAGTTATGATTAAATTCAACTCGATGGCAATTCCTTGAATCGTTCAATCTATGAAAAGTGCATGCTTAATTCTATGATCCAACTCTTTACTTAGTGAACCAAATTCCTAGATGTCTTACTTTGATTGATTTCCAAATAGTTAATAGTTCATTTAAATCGACTCCTTAAAAAGAATTGATCGCTTAGCAATTTTAATCAATCATCAACTCAATATATTACTTTGGTCCCTGAGGATGATCTTCTAATCTATACTAAGACACCGTGCACTTGCGGACGTGTCAGTCTCCCACAAACCCACAATTTGATAGCGCATATGCATGTGCCACACGATGATCCAAATGATCCAAGAATCGCACAGTACCCTTATTGGGGCACTTCCAATGTTACGGGAGAAAATTTTAGGAAGATTGGCATCAGATTTGCCTTGTTCAATTCTAATCATATTTCTGGGCAAATCCCGTGCCTTAACGTCAACACTATCATCGAAATAGTTTGCGATGAAGTTCGTTATCTCCTCCATTAAGTACACAAAGTAAATTGATGGCTCAACACATGTTTTATTGCCTACTTTCTGCTTTAGATGATGAATAAACCTGTAATCCAATGAAATCAAACGTCATTTGTGTACAATACGTGAAACATGATTTTTATGGATCATATCATACCTTTCGTAGTCATACATCCATCAATATTAAACCGGGCCTCCAATTTTCAGTTCACGAGATAAGTGGATAGGTAGATGCTTCATGACATTAAAGAAGGAAGGTGGGAAAACTCTTTCCAACTTGTATAATATTTCTACAATGTTATTCTCCAAACAGACTATGTCATCAACATGCAACTTAGAGGAGCACAAATCTCGAAAGAACTGGCTAAGCTCAGTGAGCACCTTCCACACATTGGTGGGTAAGATATCTCTGAAAGCCAAAGGCAACAAACTCTGCATGAAAAAATGGCAATCATTGCTTTTCAGGTTATGAAATGAAGCATTTCTCATGTCCACATACCTACTCTAGTTCAAGGCATAACCATCTAGGAATTTCAGTTTACGTATCCGTTCACACCACCTTCCTTTACTCCTTCCGTAAAACCTATGAAGCTTGTGGCATAACTTCTCACCGGCTTCCTTCACTAGCTTCAACAACACGAACATTAAGTCTTCTAGCTTGCAGTGAGTAAGCATGTCCTTTCTCGCATTGAGGTCATCTTTTGTTTTATCCTTTATATTCGTCACTGTGTTAATTATTTGCTTGAAGACATTTTTCTCAATGTGCATGACGTCGAGGTTGCGTCAAATTAATAGCTTGCTCCAATAAGGGAGTTCCCAAAATATGTTACGTCTTGCCCAATTATGAGACTGTTCACAGCCATCAACTTGGCCCTTGTGATCTGATGCCCTTGGGAGCGAAGACACATGACTCTAAACCTGCTCTCCAATCAACATAGGAGGAGGTTTAGAATGGTTCTCCCTATTTTTGTAAAATACAGATTTATTACGCCGAAATCTATAATCCACTGAGAGAAATTAGCGATGACAGTCAAACCACGATTGCCTGTTCCCATGGGCTAGCCTGAATGCTTTGGTGCCTTCCATACAATAGGAACATGCTAATCTTCTAGCAGTCATCCAGCCAGAGATCATGCCATAAGTGGGGAAGTCACTCTCAGTCCAAAGAATTACAACCTTCATTAGGAAATTTTGCCTCAAAGACACTTCATATGTCATTATTCCTTCATTCCAAAGTTGGACAAGTTCTTCAATAAAAGGTTGGATATATTTCTCTAAATTATCTTTTAGATTCTTTGGACCAGGAATGAGGAGAGCAATGAACATGAACTGTCTTTTTTTAGACATCCATTGAGGCAAGTTGTAAGGGGTCAAAATGACTGGCCAGCATGAATATGTTTGACCATAATGGCTAAATGGTGAGAAGTCATCCGTGCAGAAGCCTACCCTTACATTACGTGGTTCAACAGCAAACAAAGGATAAGAAGCATCTAGCGAGGCATGCACCATAACCCCAGGAGGGTGCTTGTGCTCATGATGCCATATCATATTCTCATCAATTTTCTTTGCTATAGAAAGACGTTGTAGTGGAGATCCAATAGGAAAATATAATAGCTGCTTTCTTGGGATTTACCTTCCATCTTTGCTCGTCCTCGAATATCTTCTTCATCACATATTGAACATCTATCCAGTTCATCTGTCTCCTTCCAAAATAACATGTAACTATTAGGGCAAACATCGATTTTACGATGCGAAAGTTCAAGACCCGCAAACAACTTCTTAACCTCATAGTAATTGCCCGCCACGTCATTGTTATTTGGGCATATCTCCTTCATGAAAGATGTCATACCATCAACCGCTCAATGAGGCAGATTATATTCACATTTTAGATTGGTATGTCGTGCAATAGCTGTCAACAGTGACATGTCACATCTCTCATACAATGCCCTCTCTGCTGGTTTAAGGAGTTCAAGCAATTTTTTCGCCTCTAGGATTGATTCGTGCTCCTCATGGTGCGGCAGCTCGTTCAATAATAGGGATGTCGTAGGTGCATAGGCATCCATCAGCATGTCCGCTATAGGGTTTTGTATTACTTGTGCAATAGATGAGGACGTTGCATCTCCTTCCTCCTCCAGGAATGTTTCACCATTATAAACCCACCTATAATAGTTCGCATGAAACCCTCACTGGTACAAATGTAACTTGATTGTGTTTACATTAAGATATGGTACATTGTGGCACTTGATGAGGGCACTTTAGTTTATAGCACTTCTAAAACTCTTCTTGCGCACAAGCAAACTTAATAAACTCATCCACTTTCTCGACGAAGACCTTGGCTAGATACTTCCCCTCTATTCTATTGTACATCCACTCCCAGCTTGAATCCATTGTTTTTTGAGGAATTGTACATCTTACTAACTAATCCTGTTAATATTATTTGGCACCATGCAAAGAACGCATTCACATATATCAAATATAGTCCTTGCTCGTTGTAGAGACTTAAAATATAACATATGTGGTATTATGCTTTTGGGAAACAGAGTGCAGTTGCCTTCCCAATCTTTATATTGATTTTATTGAAAGTATTCACTGATATAAGCTTTTTGAAGGTTGAGATGAATATTTAAAACTCATGTGTGACTTGCAAAGTGCAATATGATTCTAATGCAATTATATTCTATGGCAAGAATGCAGTATAAGCCCTATTACCTACTTTATGTTTTTATGATATGCTTTATTTCATGATTACAAATGCTGAACCCTCCAAGCTAACAACCTAAACCTAAAATAGTAAGTTAAAGGAGAGGGCAAAACCAATGTACATCAAGGAATCCAAACACCAACAAATCTATCAAACACCTTTTCGATCTGGCCACTCAGAAACTCTTCCACCTCCAGGTTTTTTCCCCCCCTCTTTTGCTAAGTTAAGTAAACAACCAAAACGAATAAAGAAACAACCAAGCCAAGTGTTCTCAAAATTAGCAAAAAGATGAGGACTTTTATATTAACATAAACTAAATTAGATAGACTCTTACATATAAAAGTCAACTACATCAAACTCCATAGATAATGAATATAAGTATTACTTACAGTTATCCATCACACTAATTAATGACTATGATTAGCAAAAGCATAGCCATAATTGTACTTTATTTGAAGGTTAAGAAAAAATATAAGAAACTATGTTTTTAGAAGATTTATGTAACCATTATTGCCCATCAAGGTCAATGGGGAAATTTATATCACTAGTACATTGATTAAACCACTATTATTTCCTTTATCAGTACAATATACTTGTCCTATTGATTGAAAAGAGTGCATTAGATCCTCTAATAAGATTCTATCATATCAAAATGTAACATTTAGTTAAAGATACTGCAAAGTTTTGATACAATTTCTCCACTACCTAAACCAAACCCTATTCCTCAAACTCAAAACCTTATCATGATTCCAAAAATTGGTAAACTGTAACCCTAAATCCTAATCCTAATTACACAAGGCACAACCCTAATAAACTAGTTTTCCTTGCTCATTACAACTCTGGCATAGTTCATCTCCTCAAAATTCTGGAATTACTAACACAAGTTAACATACCAGCAAGTTCAATTCAGCAAATGTAGCATACATAACAAGCCCTCCACCAAAATCGTAAAATTATTTGATTCAACACAAAGTACAAGGAGAGGAAGTTTAACATACAACACAATGTAAAAAACTAAATCAACCCAAAGTCAAATTGAAAATAGCCAAAAGAGTAAACAGAGAATGTTGAAAACCAAGAACTAAGGAAAACCCATATTGAAATATTGAAACATTCTGGGCGAATTCACAACAAAGCATGTGTAATGCCTCGACCCCTCTCGGTCACAGGCCTTACCAATAATGGTTTCAATGATCGATGACTGGCCCCATAAATCATCATAAGTCTTTCCGGCGTGCTTCGTCTTTGCTCACACGCTGCCCGGGAAAACTTCCCAGGAGGTCACCCATCCCAAGATTATTCCCCAACAAGCAAGCTTAACTGTGGAGTTCTTAAGAGTGGGCTTCCTAAAAAGAAAGGTGCACCTTTGGTGATATAAGTAGTCACTTCAATCTTTTTAATCCACACTCGGGGTGTTACAATCACCCCCACTTGAAGTGCACAACGTCCTCGTTGTGCCTCACTAATCGACCGACTTACGAGTCCTCTGGACTGGCGATCCACAACCAGTATCTTTGCCCCGCTAGGTGACTGCCCATGGGCTCTCCATCCACTGACGCAGCTCACGATCGCGGGTCGGCTCTAATACCATCTGTAATGCCTCGGCCCCTTTCGGTCACAGGTCTTACCAATAACGGCTTCAAGGATCGATGACTGGCCTCACAAATCATTATAAGTTTTTCCGACATGCTTCATCCTCGCTCACACGCTGCCCGGGAAAACTTCCCTGGAGGCCACCCATCCTAAGATTGCTCCCCAGCAAGCACGCTTAACTGTGGAGTTCTTATGAGTGGGCTTCCCAAAAAGAAAGGTGCACCTTTGGTGATATAAGTAGTCACTTCGATCCTTTTAAGCCACACTCGGGGTGTTACACCATATTACAAATTCACAAGAAAAAAGATTAAAACACTACCTAGCCTAAAAACCACTAGAATTCCACCAGTAAGTAGCCGAAAAATTACATTTGTTGACAATGGGTTAAACACGCATGGCGTCAGTTTGATTTTAATCATGTTTGACATTCAATTGAGTAGTAAGAATAAGGAGATATGTTGAACAATCAAGTCACAAATCTAATTGCACAAAATAAGAATTATTGACTGACTAGAGTACTTGCCTCACAACCGCGTGGCCGAAAACCACCAACTCGCTGGATATTGCAAACCCTAATTGCACAGAACGAGGGTGTGAGTGACGGTATAAAAACAAAGGTAGTCACTAAAGACAAAGGAATACACTTAGTTGGCGCCAGAAACCACCAACTCGCCGATGTCACTGATCTGCTGGATGGAGGACTACACTTAGTCGAAGAGGGGAAGATGTGCAGATCGATCTCTGAACTTAGATACCGTGGAGACTAAGCGTCTTTGATGTGGCTGAAACCAAAAATAAAACAAGTTTGAGCCGAACTTAGATACCAGACTGTTTTTGGTCTTTAAGTGAAACGCGATTGGTTTTTGGTCTGTAAAAGTAGTCTCCATTTGAGTCCGAGGGCAACTGTCTCAAAATTTGGTCTCAGTTAGAGTCTATTGCACATGTCGGTCTCTGAACTTAGTCTCAAGCTTATACAGGCTTGGGCGGTCTCCAAAATCGGTCTCCAAACTTAAGTAGAAACCGTTTTTCAATTTCGGTCGCTATGCTTCGGTCTCTAATGGACCAGATTCCTGCAGTGTTAAGTAAAGGGCTCCGTTTCCACCAGGAGACAAAGCCATCTTTATCGACAGTTCAATGTTAAGGATAGAAGAGTTGGAAGAAGAAGAAATTCAAGGGATGACCTTAGGAATTTTAAGACTAAAGCACCGAAATTCGATGGAAACCTCAATTTGGAAAACTACCTAGATTGGGTTCAATCTATATAAAGGATCTTTAAGCTTAAAGAGTATAATGAGGAAAAAATCTTTTAAATTGGCTATTCTCAAGATGAAAGGGTATGCCTCTCTTTGGATGAACATTTAAAGAGAAATAGAGTAAGGGAAACTAAGTCTAAGATCAAGACATAGTCCAAGCACATGAAACACATGGAAAAAAAAGGTTCTTACCGCCTTCTTACAAGCAAGAGCTCTACCTTAAGATCATTTCGCTTAGTCAAGAGAACCTCAAAGTTAAAGAGTATATTAGAAAATTTGAACAATTCCAAATGAGGATCAAGGCCGAGTTCAAAATTGCTAGGTTCATTAAGAGATTATCTCCTAGCATTGCCAATAAGGTATATGTAACACCCCGAGTGCGGCTTAAAAGGATCGAAGTGACTACTTATATCACCCAAAGGTGCACCTTTCTTTTCGGGAAGCTCACTCTTAAGAACTCCACAGTTAAGCATACTTGCTGGAGAGCAATCTTGAGATGGGTGACCTCCTGAGAAGTTTCCCGGACAGTATGTGAGCGAGGACGAAACACGCCGGAAAGACTGATAATGATTTGTGGGGCCAGTCGTCGATCCTTGAAGCCGTTATTGGTAAGACCTGCGACCGAGAGGGGTCGGGGCATTACAGATGGTATCAGAGCCGACCCGCAACCGTGAGCTGCGCCAGTGGATGGAGAGCCCATGGGCAGTCACCTAGTGGGGAAAGGATACTGGGTATGGACCGCCGGTTAAGAGGACCCGTAAATCGGTCGGTTAGTGAGGCACAACGAGGACGTTGTGCGCTCTAAGTGGGGATGATTGTAACACCCCAAATGTGGCTTAAAAGGATCGAAGTGACTACTTATATCACCCAAAGGTGCACCTTTCTTTTCAGAAAGCTCACTCTTAAGAATTCCACAGTTAAGTGTGCTTGCTGGGGATCAATCTTGGGATGGGTGACCTCTTGGGAAGTTTCCCGCACAGCGTGTGAGTGAGGACGAAACACGCCGGAAAGACTTGTGATGATTTGTGGGGCCAGTCGTCGATCCTTGAAACCGTTATTGGTAAGACCTGCGACCGAGAGGGGTCGGGGCATTACAGTATACCTCAAACATTACCTGTCCTTTAATGATGTGTGCCATCTTGCAATCAAAATTAAGAAGCAACATATGTTTAGGAAGTCCTTTCATGGCTTCCTTACTAAAAGTCCCCCCACACACATTGAAATTAAAACCCCACCCCACAAGTTAAAGCTCTTGACTATGGTAAGCGGTATTGCTAGTGATCCCACTAAAAGCTTGGAAGCGAAGACATGTTTTAAGTGCCATAGTTTTGGGCATTTTCAAGCCAATTGTCCTAATAGAAAGGCCCTTACCATTGGAAAGTAGAAGAGATTTGAGCCAATGAAGAAGAATCCAGTGAAGAAGAGAATGGGAATAATGTATCTACTTTGACCGCTCCAGAGGTGGGAGAATTGTTGTTAATCAAGAGGTCTCTACATATCACAAAGGATCCTTATGAAGATGTCCAAATTAGATGCACAATTGGTAGCAAGGCTTGTGGATTAATCATAGATGGTGGTAGTTGTACCAATGTGGCCTCTAAAACACTCATTGACAAGCTTCAAATCCCCACCAAGAAATATTTTACTTCATACTCTCTTCAATGGTTAGGACCAAATGATAAGATAATCGCTTTGAGACAAGCCCTTATTTCATTCTCAATTGGTCCATTTGTGAACTGTTGTGTGATGTCCTCCTTATGTATGCATGCTATTTATTTCTTGGTAGACCTTGGTTATATAACAATAATGTGCTTTATGATGGGTATGCTAATATTTATTTACTTAAGCACAATGGCAAAAGTCTCACATTGACTCCTTTACCTCCACCCAAGCCTCACAAAATTAAACCAGGAAAGGTAAGTGAGTGAAACCTCTACAAGAGTGAAACATAGGTGGATTGTCCCATTAGTAAGAGTAAGTCTCAAATTGTATTGCTATCGGTAATGGAAAACACAACTGAGGAAGTAAAACCCTTAACCTTCATAGGTCACCAAGAGCTTGGGGTTGAAGCTCCAAAAGAGCCCATTGTAAGGCTCCATTGCCCATCATATTAGTCTTGGAAGGGAGCATCCATAAGGATGATCAAGCCACACATGATCCTTCTCTTCAACATAATGAGTACGAGTTATCCCGTGATCAGTATGTTGGAGTACTCAATGAGCTCATGAGGCCTAGGAGGGCTAATCATTACTTTGATGTTCTTTTAAAGATCTTCAACAACTCCTACACATTCAAGCAGGGAGGAGTTCTTAACACCTTGTGCATTTTCAAACCAAAGGCAGTAACAAGAGTGCAAGATTAGTTCCGTTGGACTTCAAACTTAAGGATTTGAGCTCAAATCCTTCTCAAGTTGGGGATGTTGACACATATCAATTCTCCTTGGCCTTGCACCGAGGCATGAGAATGGTTCTATCTATCCCAGAAGTCACTTGTCACTAAATTCCAGCACATAAACCCACTTTATTATGGTGTTTCACTTAGTAAATGCGCTCGAAAACGAATGATATATGACTTGTTCAAAAAGTGATTAAGTCTACCATTAGGATATGCAAATATTTTTAGTATTTCTTTTGGTTTCAATTCCCTGAAGTGGTGAAAACTCTATTATAGCAGTACAGAATTTTACCCAACAATCTTATTGAAGGTGGGATAAATTTAGATCCTACCTAATGTGGTCCAACTAATGCAAGTTCAAGTTTTACTAATTCTCTAAGATGTTTTTTTAGCTCAATTTGCTAAAATGTCACATCATATTTTAAATTTGAGAGAAATGGCAAAAATAGCATAAGTGTGCACAAAAATTCAATTTTGAAACAATTTGGATTTTGCCCTTGTTTGAGAGCTATATTCCTTGGAAATAATCAACACGAAATGAATCCACAGCCACCAACGAAGAGACTCAAAGTGGCACCACCCCCTTAGTGGGTAGAGCCCTTTTGAAGCTTCCTAGAAGGTGGGTGAGAATGCTGAAAAATTACATCTCACTATGGATGTTATTATCTTATAATCTTGATTTAATTTTCTACAACAATTTATATGAGTCTCATTGGTCCATTTGCCACATTAATGTATCAACTTAGCCCCTTATTTTGGTCATTTAGACCACTTCCCCTTAATGTAAACTTAGATTTGATAAATGAATGAATTGAAGGGCTAGAGACCATTTTTCTCTCTTAAAAATCTCTTAATCTTTATCTCTACTTTAGAGTAGTGATTTAGAGTTTTTCCTTTATAATTCTCCTTCATGGCTTAAGATTTTAGGTTAGAGATTCAGTGAAAAATTTCGATCTATCATTCCTATCTCATTTTTGGACACAAATCTCACAATCTCTTTGATTATTTGAGATTGAATTCAAAGATGAGCAACCCTTTATGTTGTGATCCTTTAGTGTTGTTGACCTTGGATGTTTAAGGATTCATCCTTAACAAACATTAATGAAGTAAATAGTCAAAATGTAAATTCACCAAATACCAAATAATGAGTCCAATATAAAATTGTGATAGCTGGAGTGAAGGATTAGCCCAAATAAGAGCCCAATTAAGCTATTGTTGCATTGGGTTAAAGCAAGAGTGAGGAGCTAGAATTTTTGCAAAACAAGAAAAGGGGTTAAAACAAAGTAAATAGCAAGAAAAAGAAACCTAAGCTTGTATTGAATTAAGGATAGCCTTTGCTTCTCCTTTTTCTTTCCCCATGCACACCGACTTCTTCTCCCCAAACCTGCTTTGCTTCAACCCGCCTGCTGCCGGTGTTACCACCATTGCTAATGTTGCCAGACTGATTAAGGACCCAGATCCACCAACTCGAGCCCCCCCCCTTTTGCGTAGCTTATTTGAGGTTTGGAGGTGAAATCCTCAACCCCCTTTTTACTTAATTTCCTAGTGGATTTAGTTGATAATTATGCACATTTGATTGAAAATAAGTGTTTCCCTATGTTAATTTAAGGTTTGATTTTCATAATTTTGAGTTTGGATGATTGAATATAATGGGTGGTTATGGATGTGCTCCTGTATAATTTTAATTTAATTGAAATTGGAGAAATTGTGTTCTAATTTTGAATGAATTTGGTGTTTGATGTTGTATTTTTGAGATGCCATTAAAAAGCTTGTGGTCAAAGAATATGGAAACACCTTGGAAGAAAAAAGGAGAGAAAAAATTGACAATTTTGAAAATTTGAACTAAACAGGTTCATCAAAAACTCTAAACTCAAATGGAAAATTAGATTTTGTATTGAATGCTTAATTCAGCATGGGATAGTAATGGAGGTTTATGAATTCCTACTACTTAATTCAAATAAGTAATTGGGACTGATAGGTTGAAATAAGCACTAATGATGAATAAGTCTTAGTGTCAACCAATTGTTCATAAGAATGCTTAAAAGGGTTTAAGTATAATATAATAGGTTATAGTGAGAAACTTATTATAATTTAAAAGGAATAAGTACCCATAGAAATTAAATTAATTAAGATGAGCTCTTAAAATAAATACTCTCTCCTTTAGTCCAAGTTTTTGAGTAAATAATCTAGTTATTCACTCTCTCATTTTGAAGTGAGACAAGCTAACTCCCTAGAGTGGGGGGACTTGAGGTTGAGGAGAAAGGGATACTTAGCGTTGTGAGCACATCCAAAAATAGGGATGACTTTAGGAATAAACTTGTACTTATTAGCTCATTGCAAAATTATAATTTTTGATGGATAGACGGGGCAACGAGTTATCTTTCAATTGCCTTTGGAATCACTTAATTCTAAGTTTTATGGACAAACTTATGACTGATTTACTAAGACTGCACAGAAAAAAAGGGAGCTATGCACAATTTTGTTTAAGCTCAATTTTTAGAAGTCCTGTCGCTGTGTTTGTATTTTACATTGTGGATAAAAGTGTTGCGGGACTTCCTAAGCTTTTCATATTGTGGTTTTAAGTCTCGATTCAATGTCGATAGTGAAAGATATGATATTTCTAACATGGACCTTAACACAATAACAAAATATTGTGAAGTGGAGAATTAAAATGTTGGAGCCCAATCTTTGCATAAATAGTGAATTGATGCTTAATATGGAAACTAAGAGAGACTTAAAACTTAGGAGCAATGATGAGTTTGATGTTCAATTTAATCAAGTAGTGAAGATGGTTGGTTATAATTAGTGTTAGGAATGACTAAAGGTGTAGTCATTGCCTAATAATATAATTGAATGTTAAAAGAGGTTCTTTACAGTAAAAAATGACATTTTTTTCTAGAAGTTAATGATAATGCTCTTCTATAATGGTTATAATATTAACGATAATGGAGAAGACAATATTATTGCTTATAATGTCAATGATAGCTTTAGCACTATTAGTAATAATGACAACAATGATGTTATAAAAAGGGAGAACAAATTCCTTTTGCATGGTTAAGTAACCCAGGGTGTTTGATAATTAAGAAAAATGTCAAGGTGAACTATGAATTATTTATTAAGGTTATAACCAGTAAAAATTGTGTGAAACTTCACTAACCATCAACACACACACACACACACACACACACACACACACACACACATATATATATATATATATATATATATATTTGGAGTAGACACGAGGCCATTTTCATCATTATCAAGCCACGAATAACTATCTAATGAAAGGGAAGAGATTTTTAAAATTCCACGTAGTAAATGTACCTGTATCCTTTAAAACTTCACGTATTTTTATACATATCAAACTATCAATATACACAGTCATTTAATGGTTCATTTTCAAGCATTGTTTTACCATATAATTAAGTAGATCCATCAATTATCAATTATTAGGGCTTATGCCTTTTAGTTCATCCACACAACCTCAGGTCAAGCTATCCGATTGCCCAGGCAAGTGTGCATCTAATCAATGATTGCAGTATACACATGAGGTCATCAGTTTGATTTTCACTTTCAGATAATAATCGGTAACAGTTTTAATATCATTACCTCTCTCCCTGTTTTTTCAAACTAAAATGAATTGAAATGCTGCCATTCACTGAAAAATAGATTTTAATCTTTAGAGTATAGGGGTAAGCATACTGAGCTTCGACTCATTCTTCAATCATTTTGTATTTTTACTTTTTAGGTTGGACATTTAAGAAGATTCGCTTTGGGCATTACAAGGGAAGCAGGAGGAAGTTAATGGGACCTAGATAAGCAATAAGCCCAGATTAACGTGCATTGAAGTCTTGGTTGGCGATGACTGTGTTGGTGGGTTGCTAAGCTATTATTTGACCTGGAGTATGCACAAAATATACTTTAGTTACTCTAAAGGTAAAGTGAAATATGTTATCATGTTGTTGTTAAGTTTAGTCACTGCTTAAGCCTTATCCTTATTATGATGGTGGTAACGTTCTAACCCTCACAAATCCACTGTATTGACTACTAATGCTTATTTAATTAGGATTAATTATGTTATTATAAGTTGGGGCATTATAGCCAAGGGGCATCCACATGCATGCATTCCTCGAATTCCAGGAAGATTTCACTCCTCGAGGTGTTAAAAAAAATATTCCAACTTAAAGGCCATTTCTTTCCTTTTCCTTTTGATTATGTTTGGCATGGCTTTTTTTCATCTCTCTTAGGCACGTCCCTAGGAGTTCTAGTCCTTCTCATGATTGCTTCCTACTATGTATGCCTCTCCACTATTTTAGGGCCTCGTCTATGGTGGTTGGCCATGCAATGATAAATTTCTCAAGGAGGTCTTTGTGCCTCACCCAATGTGAATGAAACTAAGGCCACATCTAACATAAAGTCTTCTACAAAGAGTCATGCAGGATTAAATCTTTCCACATATTCAGCCAAGACTCTTGATCTTTATGGGCCAACTTCATTAGTTCCATAGTCAATCTCCCGCTTCCAATGAAGTAGCTTTTAAAGCTATGGGAAAGATGATTGATTTGGCAGTAACATGTTGAACCAGGTGTGTGTCGCTCTATTCAGAGTAATAGGAAAGTGCCTACACATCATAACTTCTACGGAAGATGCTTGTAGATAGATTTGGGTCAAATACGTATCAAGGTGCTCTTGTGGGTCACTTGTCCTATCAAATTACCCTATCTTTAGCACTTTGATCTTCCCTAGTAGTTCAGTCATGCATATCTCAGTGTCAAATGGTGTCTTGATTTGTAGGCAACTTGCCAACGAAGCACCCTAATTATAGGCTTTGTTAGCATTTTCCCCTGACAGCTGCCGAGATGGACAAATCTGGATAGAGCTTGAACTCTGTTACTGTGAATTTCCTTATGATTTTCTTCTTGATAAGACCGATCATAACTAGGCCTATTCTATAAGGACTGTTTTTCTAATCAACCCTTGTTTGGTTCAAGATCTCTCTCAAATCCTCATCTTTGTTCCGCTAATATCTTGGAGAGCTATTCTCAAGATCTCTTTACTATCAATCCTCAGGGAAGAGCTCCTTTCATGTTTCTAGTTGTCCATGTCATACCTTTGATAGACAGTCTCTTAGGGCAGCCTTTCTTGTCTTCTGTTGACAAACTAAGAAATCTTCTGGCTTGTTCAACACGAGGGGACTCACCTTCATTCTCATTCAGTTTGATGAACTCCTCCGCCATCTTTGGAGTACTGTATATTTGTTCGGGGGCTTGAGTGCCCTTGGGGGTCAGATGGTCCTCTAGGAGGGGTTATATCCTCCTAATTAGAGTCATCCTCCACAACAAAGTCTTCTTTTCTAAAGATTTGGGCATTAGGAACCTGATTCTTGAGATCTTCATTCCTAGGGACTTCGATGCCTTTTCCCTTGTCACCAACCTTAAGTGGCATCTTGCTCAACTCCAAGTCTGCACAGATGGCACCAAATGTCTTGGCACAATCTTGAGCGTTTAGGATTATCTTGGGAACCTTAATGAACTTTCATAACCGTCCAATAGGCATCTATAAAAGAACTCACTAGGGAGGAGGGTTTCTTCTCATCAAGAGCCTCCGATGTGTAAGGTTGGAGAGAATTTTTTGAGAGGGCAATAAGCACAATATGGCATATGAAAGTCTTGTTGCCCTACCTTTAATGTGGGCCATGACTTCTTTATATATGGTTTTGAAACAGTTCTCTTAGAGGAATCTTACCAGAATCCTACATCTTTTAAAATATAGATTATTTTCTATTTTTATCCAAACTCAAAAATCTTAGCTGATTCCTTGTAGATTTAAGAAATCTTGACTACATATTTTTGTACCTATCAAGCCACGTGCATGAGAACTATTTTTAAGGCTTTGATGGACTTAGGTTTTAGTGAGCTTATGTCTGGACCCAAACTACTTAATCCTGACAGCTCAATAAAGTCCATTCTCTTTCTTAGGCTTTTGCTGGGCTATAGCCCAACACCTCTTTAGGGTTTATTTCTCCTTGATTCAAATGTTAAAATACCGATGAAAACAAATATCTAGGGATTAGTCTCACCAAACATGAATTAAATTCAGCTAGTCGAACAAGTGCCTTTTACTTTTTGGATTGATTTAAATTCAATAATCCAAATGAATTCACAACTTTCTTTTCATAATAGAGTAAATTAACCTGATCTAAACCAATCATAGATTCTCTTAAGGTCTTAATCCAGTTCAGTTTTGTGGCACATCATTACCGAATTCGAGCAGCAAATAGTCAAAATTTTGAGGAAGTCGAATAGCCCATGCACCATGGGGAACACCACGACTAGCTCATGGTGGTTGCCACAACCCCGTACCGCCAAGTCACAATGGCCTCTGGGTTAGCTCAGTTTTTGCTATTTTCTCCTACAATCAACTTCTAGCCAATATTGTCTGTGTTGAGCACCATGTTTAGCCTGTGGTAGGTACTAAATTGCCTCTCTAGCTTTTTATTTTGGCCAAATAGGCCTCTAAAGACTTAACTTCTTCAGACGTTTCAAGTTTGCAAAAGCTAATATTTGCAGCAATTCACCAAGAACACAAATCTTGAGTCAAAAGGAAAAAAGGGGCATGAAATCGCTCAGTCATGCATGATGAGCCCGTAAAATAGTAATATGACGCCCATAAAACTTATACAAATGCGCACACATCAATCAAACTACAAGATAAAGTTAGGAATTTTTTTTTTTTCAATCACCAATTGGTCAAAATGTCGATTACAAAAAGACACATTTTTGATACAACTCAACAACAACAACAACAACAACTCCCAATGTGGGTCCCGCTTTCGCAGGATCTGGGAAGATCCAGCTGTAGGCAACCTTACCCCTACTGGTATTTCTATCCATAGAGAGGTCGATTCCTTAAGACCCACAAAACAATTTTTTTGAAAAAAGTTTATAGAGAAAACGAATGCAAACCAAAACCAAGGAGGAGAAAATGTGCCGAAGAGCGAAATAACCAAGGAGTAGAGACATACCTCAACCCACCAGGGGTGCTAGATGCCGTCACTAGATGCCGTCACATCCCAGAAAAGCACGACCTACAAACAAGCACCCCAAAACCAAACCCACCCCCACCCCACCGGAGCTACTACCATCTACGCATCCGGTCCCCTACAATCAGAGACCCTAGTCCTATCCCACCACAACCTCCTATCCTGAGCCATGTCCTCCGTCAGACCGGTAACTCTCAAGTCCTCTCTAACCACTTCCTCTAGGCTTTTTTTCGGTCTACCCCTCCCTCTCAGAATTATTTTTGATACAACTCAAGTCCTTAATAAAAAAAATGTAAAACAATAATATATGAACTTCTAGATCACTACAATGACAGCTCCTAGACCCAAACACTTTAAGAATTAAAAGATCTTTGCTTAGCCTATCTCTTGTTGTCAAGCTATTTTCTCAATCTCCTAGTAATTCTCCTTGTACTCAAAGTTCCATCTCATATAATAGCTATTTCAATTTTCTCAAGTTGGGACATGATTATGGCCATTTTGCATCACTTAAACAGTTGCTAGAGTTTGCGTGTTGCTCTCTTTTTATTAAAAATTTTTTATCGGTAACGTAAAATCCTGAAACCCCTAAACTATACTTGAACTAATAACCCAAAAAATTTATCGATTTCAGCTCCTGAACTGAAAATTTTGAATATCTTAAAGGCCAGTAGGTCTTGGGCTAGAATATTTTGTTGTGATTAATTTTAAACAAACAACCCTAGTTTAGCAAAGGGAGGCTGGGATTAGCTTTTGCTCGATGATCCAAGCGATGATAAATAAGTCATTTCAAATTTGTAATTCAACAATTGAATGTATAGTTACTACT